>JANIVZ010000083.1:0-60621 GCA_030578175.1 Dujonia santamariae | reverse complement strand
CAAGTCTGTTGACAAGTCTGAAAAGGCTGGTAAGGTTACCAAGGCTGCTCAAAAGGCTGCTAAGAAATAAGTTTCTTAGTTTGTATTTTGTACTAAGTTATTCATTGAATAATATATGAAAAAATTAAAATTATAAATTGTAGATTACTGTAAAATGGTATAAGTTACTTTATCCTGAAAGTTTCCGATTATGAATCTAATTTGTTTATGTTAAACTAATAAAGTATTCCGTAGTGGTTATAAATTCTTAAACTAGTACGCCGTAGGTCGTAGGTTGATTCAACAAAATAAACCAAACCAAGATTGTTAGTTCCACAACTGGATCCTAAATGGGATTATTAAACCGGCGAAAGGAAGCTAGTTACTGAAATTATCTTCTTCTTCAGATAGTGGGCTGAAATTGACCAATACTAAAAACATGGGATATAATTCTTTTCAAGAAATATCTCCTCGTACTTTCGGTGTTGTTTTATAACTCCCAGTAGGGCTAGAAACACCACTGAAAAGAGAAAAGCTCAATGTAATTGTCCTCAGCGGATAGGCGACAGCGGAGCGTCATGCGATTTGCATTTAATTTATAGCTTAGTATATATGCTTTGAGGATGCACAGGGGTTGTTTTTTATTATATTTACGAGGTAATATGTTTCATCTGTATCGGGTACAATTGTTAGACGATGAGGTCCAAACAGACATGTGGCATCGATTCGATTAAGAATGAAAAATGAATGTCGCTAATTTGCACCCAAAATTAGAACAATAAAATTAGACAAAACACTCCGTAAAGGTACAGAATTTTTTACAGTAACGAGACATGTTTCCTGGCACGTATAGTGAGAACAATGTTAGGAATAAATAATGGTAATTGACGATATTACTGACCAAATCTAGCCCAAATAATACGACTTTTAATCACCATCCACCATTTTTAAAAATTTTAAATTTTTTTTTTAATTTTTTTTTTTTGACAGAGTCCCCCTGGTGGGGCCTAGCCCACGTTGTTCATACACACGAGCTTAGTGGCCCCGAGCGCCCTGCGTAATAAATTTTTTGACGTCTTTACGAGAAATAGACGCTAAACTTTGGCAACATATTTGGATAAGGCGCTAAAAAATATTACTTTGAAGCATTATTTTAAATGACCACTAACCTAAAAAAAAAAACCTAAAATCAACCTTTGAAACCAAAAAAAGTGTAAACGTATCCATATGATATAGCCGTGGGAAGAAAATCCATAGCTGTTTAAAAATTCTCTCTCTTCTTCTTCTTCTTCTTCCTACTTCTTTTCTTGTTATCATATTTATTCATTGAATTGAAATCAATTTGATTTGCATTGAATAGAGAAAGTTGCATTGATCCAGAGAATTGAATCAGTTTCTTATACAACAACTTGTTGGAAATGGCATCACAACCCACTTTATTGCCCTTCCGCACAATATTAAAGGATCTGGACCCTAATGATTATGCTAGTGTTCGCTATCTTACAAAGCTCCCGTCCAAGTTGCCTACAGTAGCAGAAGGTGCGGGCCACTTATTATTACTAAAGGCACTTGGTAAGCTCTACCAAGACATAACCAAGGGAATACCAGGAGAATTGGACCGCAACAAACAGTGGCAAGTCTATGTTACAAACGCAGTCAGAAGATTTATTATCTTTTTAAGTGCTTACAAGGCACTGAGACCAACTGATCTTGGTGATAAGTTACAGATTTACCAATTTAAGAACGGTACTAGGCTGATTTCTACGTTGGGAAAATTATTGCCTCCATTGGATGTAATTATGGTGTGGCACTCGTTCATGTTGAATCCAAAGTCATTTTTTGATGATTGTGCCAGAAACGAATTATTGGACTTTGTCTACTACCCCTTCCCGTTGAAGAAGGTGATCACTGCTATTGATCCGGATACTTTTGAATTTATACCTACTGCGGATGATATTTTAGAATTCGATACCTTGATCAGTAACTATGATGAAAAATTGAACTTATCGTATAAACCCAGATTGGAGGATGTCTTGAATATGGATTTATCTGTTTACTGTCCGCTGTGTCACGCTGTTATCAATACTGTAAAGTATACAAATATTGAAGGTACTGGCTTTGCAGACAAGGATTTCAGGATATACGGTCCATTGAAATGTAAATGTGCAGTTCAATTACAAGTTTACTTTACATCTCACGATACTTTAAGAACATTACAATTATATTCAGATGCAATTAATGTGGAAAATACAAAGATTTTACCATGTGTTCATAAATACTTTTCGGGAGTCTTACATCCCGAATTATTTGACTCTGAAAAGGTTAACGGTGTGAGTGCAGCTTGTAAACATTTAATCCGTAGCTTGGGAACATGGGATGGTAATGCTGATGTTCTTAGGACATTAGTTTTACAATTTTGCACTGTTCCAAAATTTGCAAGAATATTGAAGAATATCTTGAGAAATTATTTGCAAATGAATTTAATTCATGCCACTATCCCGATTAGAGGTGCATCAAGAAATCGAAGTATGACTGGTGGTGATGGTAGCATACATGGTGGTTCAATACGTCGTGGAATGAGTCCAACCACCAGTAATGTTAATATTCAAACGCCTAAAAGTAGTAACAGTAGTTTCAAATTTGAAAACAACAACGACTACGGCGGCACTGCTAGCCATGATGATGTTAATAATGAACTTCATAGAACAAGCTCTACAAAATCTGAAATTTCAGGTGAGGGAGGAGAGTGTGTTGTTGAAATATCTGAAGATCTTGTTGGATGTGTCTTGAGACAACAAAGATTTGTTGACAAAATGAATAAGATTGACCACCTCCATTCACCAATGTTAAAAGAAGGCTTACAAGAGTCATCAGTTAGATATGATAGATATTTCCAATTGATGACCCTGGGAAAGAAAAATTCTATTGTCGTTCCAACATTAGATATTGATCTAATGTGGCATACACATCAATTGGGATTCTATTATTACTTGAAGAAATGTATTGAGAGCAAAGCTGGGATGATTTGCGATCATAACGATAAGATTGAAGAAGGTAGACTTGCTCTGAATTTTGAAAGAACTGCAAAACTATACAAGGAAAAATTCAAGGATGAATATTGCATATGCTTTTGTTGGTACTGTGTGCAATCTAGGAAAAGAAGTAGTAGAAGTAAAATTTTCAGCAAGAAGAAATCAGAACAACAATCGGTCAAGGAAATGAGTAAGAGCTGGCTCTTTAATTGGAATAATGAAACTGGTGTAACACATATATCTTCTCATAATTATATCTCATGGCCCGGGACAAGGGGGATTAAGAATAGAGAAAGACTTTATGTCAATTACCCCAAAAAGACGAATGAGCAATTTCCTTGGAGAGATGACCCATATTTCAGATCAACATACAATGGGATGTTTGTTATATCACCGATTCAACCGATTGGTGAGGCATCAAGTGAATTTTGGGGACCAGGAGCATGTATTTCTACGGGACCAGAGGGTAACGGAGGTGGATGTGGAGGTTCTGGATGTGGAAGTGCAAATTGTGGGAACAACGGACCTGGACGTGGAGCACCTTGTGGTGGTGCAATTGGAGGATGTGGTACGTCTGTAAGCACCAATTATGGAACTGGTAATTGTACCAATGGAAGTTCATCTAATTGTAGTAGTTGTGGAGGAGGATGTGGAGGAGGATGTGGAGGAGGTGGGAATTAAGACAATAACCCTGACTTGAGTTTACTGTATGTGACAGTTTCAAGATATTTGGTTTGATTTTATAAGAAAGTTGTAATATTATTGTTAGTTCTAAATTTTGGATATTAGAAATACTGACACCAATGGATATCAAGTTTTTAGTGTATAATAAAGAAAGTTAAAGAAGGGCTTTTGTAAATAGTCATCTTTTCTTAAAATCCACAGATCAACAAGGATACACCCCCTATTTTCCGTTCTTAAATTTCTTTGAGGAGCACTTCTTCGTTTACGGTTGGCTGCAATTTGCAGCCATTTACTTAAAGTAAGGAAATGGGTTTCCTACAAAATTATTTTCCTGCAAGAAAAAAATGGATGAAAAATCATGTGCCAGGAGATGCAAGATAGAGTCAAAAACAATTTGAAAAATAGACTCGGTAATATACGACCGCCAAAGAGTTAGATTAACAACATAATTTAACGGGGTTAGATGTACCAAAGTGGGACTTTGATCTATGCAGACCAGCGATATAGTATACAATGTAGTTGCTCGACTGTACTATATGGTGGTGTTGACGATGACTTAAATGAGGGAGATGGTATTCGGGGGTCCGTCATCACATGCGCGCGTTAGATTCACTGATAACGGCTCCCCAAAGCCAGGTACTGGGAGATGGAAACAGAGGAAAAAGAAAATAGACTAGACTTATCTACAGCATAATAATAAAAAGCATGGCTATGACTCGAATGATCTTTCCTCTGCATTTTAATACTATTATTTATTCATAACCAACTGAATGCATCGCCAGTAGCCACAGGAAATTTCCCAGGGGCCGTGCAACTATATGAGTGCGCACCGAGTCACACAGAGTCAAGTCATCGGATTGACTCTGAAATATAGGGCCGCGTAACTGGAAGAGGGCGGTGTATATATATAAACCGATGTGAATCAGCGGATCTTCATCTCCTAATTTTTAATTTTCTTTTCTTTTCCCCTTTCCCCTTTCCCTTTTCTTCAAATCAGTAGAAAGTCTTATTATTGCACAGGATTTGTTTCACTGGCTCACACCATTCACACACATAATAGGAAATACTTTTTTTTTTGGGTTGGAATATATATAAATTGGAATAATTTAGATTTTGAATTGCCTTTTACCTTGATTCAATTCTTCATTTTTTTCCACTTGCATAATGATTTCTACTAGAATAGCCAGATCTATTTCTAGATCCATAATAACAGCTAGACCTGTTGCAGTCAAGACCGCTAGCATTTGTCTTTCCGCGCGTCTTCTTGCAACCAAGGCTGACACCTCGTCTACCAACTATGGTAAAGTTTACAACCACGCTGATGCTTCTCAGTCCACCCATGCTTCCTTAAAGAAGTTGGACACTTTCGCTAGACGTCATCTTGGTCCAACCCCAGATAATGTTCAACACATGTTATCTACTTTGGGCTATAAGGATATTGACGAATTCTTATCAAACGCTATCCCACAACACGTTCTTATCAAAAGGAAGTTGAAAGTTCAACCAGAGCAAGGTTTTACTGAATCTGAAATGTTAGAACATTTACACGAATTGGCCGGTAAGAACAAGATTGTCAAATCATTTATCGGTAAGGGTTACGCTGGTACCAGAGTTCCACCAGTTATCCAAAGAAACTTATTGGAATCCCCAGAATGGTACACCTCATACACTCCATATCAACCAGAAATTTCTCAAGGTAGATTACAATCTTTATTGAACTACCAAACCATGGTTACTTCCTTAACCGGATTGCCAATGGCCAACGCCTCTTTATTAGATGAAGGTACCGCTGCTGGTGAAGCCATGTCTCTTTCTTTTCACAGTTTAAAGGGTAAGAAGAGCAAGTACGTTGTTGATACTAACTTACACCCACAAACTATTTCAGTTATCAAATCCAGAGCTTCAAACATTGGTGTTGAAATTATTGCTTTACCATTATCGACCGCTGAAGGTGTTTCTGCTTTAAAGGAAATAGTTAGCGATGTTTGTGGTGCCCTTGTCCAATACCCAGGTACTGATGGTTCAATTCACAATTTCAGTGAAATTGGTGAAATTGTTCACTCAAACAAGGGTTTATTTGCCGTTGCCACTGACTTATTGGCTTTAACTTTAATCAAGCCACCTTCAGATTTTGGTGCCGATATTGCCTTAGGTACTTCTCAAAGATTTGGTGTTCCATTTGGTTACGGTGGTCCACACGCTGCTTTCTTTGCAACCAATACCAAATACTCAAGAAAGATTCCAGGTAGAATTGTTGGGTTATCGAAGGACAGATTAGGTAACCCAGCTTTAAGATTAGCTTTACAAACCAGAGAACAACACATCAAAAGAGAAAAGGCTACTTCCAATATTTGTACCGCTCAAGCTTTATTAGCCAACATGTCTGCCATGTACGCTGTTTATCACGGTCCAGAAGGCTTAAAGAACATCGCCAAGAGAGTTTACGGTGCCACTACTGTCTTAGCTAACGAAATTACCAACAATTCCCAACACACTATTGCCAATGATAAGTGGTTCGATACCTTAACCATCAAGTTAGGTGGTGGTGTCACTGCTGATGAAGTTTTAAACAATGCCTTAGTCAACCACGAAATTAATTTATTCAAGGTCAACAACGACACTGTTTCTTTACAATTTGATGAAACTGTCACCAAGGAAGATTTGATCTCCCTTGTTGAAGTTTTCACCGGTAAGAAGGAATTCGCTATTGAATTAGATTCAGAATTACCAGCTTTA
Source organism: Dujonia santamariae (assembly GCA_030578175.1). NCBI lineage: Eukaryota > Fungi > Ascomycota > Pichiomycetes > Serinales > Debaryomycetaceae > Dujonia > Dujonia santamariae. The sequence continues at coordinate 54,190 of JANIVZ010000083.1, read as the reverse complement.
CCAACCGAATTATTAAGAACCGATAAGATTCTTGATCACCCAGTTTTCAACACTCATCATTCAGAAACTGCCATGTTAAGATACTTACACTTATTACAAAGTAAGGATTTATCATTAGCAAACTCAATGATCCCATTAGGTTCATGTACCATGAAGCTTAACGCTACCGTTGAAATGCAATCACTTTCTATTCCAGGTTTCAACCAAATTCATCCTTTTGCTCCTTTGGATCAAGCTCAAGGTTACAAAGAATTAGTTGATGAATTTGAAAAGGATTTAAACGATATTACTGGTTTTGATGCTACCACCTCTATGCCAAACTCTGGTGCTCAAGGTGAATACACTGGTTTAACTTTAATCAGACAATACCACATGTCCAGAGGTGAATACGAACAAAGAAACATTTGTCTTATCCCAGTTAGTGCTCATGGTACTAACCCAGCCTCAGCTGCCATGTGTGGTTTAAAGGTTGTCCCTGTTAAATGTTTAAGTAATGGTTCCATCGACTTGAACGATTTGAAGGAAAAGGCTGCCAAGCACGCCGACAACTTATGTTCTATCATGATTACCTACCCATCGACTTACGGTTTGTTTGAAGCTGGTGTTAAGGAAGCTATTGATACTGTCCACTCTCATGGTGGTCAAGTTTACTTGGATGGTGCTAACATGAATGCACAAGTTGGTTTAACCTCTCCAGGTGATTTAGGTGCCGATGTTTGTCACTTGAACATTCACAAGACCTTTGCCTTATCCCACGGTGGTGGTGGTCCAGGTCAAGCACCAGTTTGTGTTAAGGAACACTTGAAACCATTTTTACCTAAGCATCATTTTGTTAAAACTCCACATTCAACTAATGAATCCATTGAATCAGTTAACTCTGCTCCATACGGTTCTGCCTCAGTTATCCCAGTTTCCTATTCCTACATAAAGATGCTTGGTGCCAATGCTTTACCATATGCCTCATCAATTGCAATGCTTAATGCCAACTATATGTTACATAGATTAAAGGATGCTTACCAAATCATGTTTATTGATTCTAAGACTAGTACTGAAGGTTTAAAACATTGTGCACACGAATTTATCTTAGATTTAAGAGAATTCAAGGCTGTTGGTGTTGAAGCCATTGATGTTGCTAAGAGATTACAAGATTATGGTTTCCATGCTCCAACTATGTCCTTCCCAGTTGCAGGTACTTTAATGATTGAACCAACCGAATCTGAAAACTTAGCTGAATTAGATAGATTTGTTGAATCATTGTTATCTATTAGAAAGGAAATTGAAGCTCATGCTAATGGTGAACCATTAGGTTTAGCTTTAAAGAATGCTCCACATTCTTTGGCTGATATTATTTCCACCAAGGAATCTGATTGGGCTGCTAGAGGTTACACTAGAGAACAAGCAGCTTACCCATTACCATTCTTAAAGAATTCCAAGTGTTGGCCAACTGTTGCTAGAGTTGATGACACCTACGGTGACATGAACTTGATGTGTACTTGTCCATCCGTTGAAGAAGTTGTTGCTAGTCAAGAATAAATTCAACACAATGAATAAAAACAAAAAAAACAAACAAAAAAAATATCAGAAAAAAAAGAAAAAGTAGAAGGTGTTCAAACTTCGTTGTAAATTAGAATATTTATAAATATATATATAATAGAGTACTTCAATTGTAGATGAACTTGTTTATTTGTCAAAGATTTTTAGTGAAACGAGAGAAAAGGAACAGATGTAGATTTGCAGCCATTAATTAGGAAGACAACCACATCAAGGTAGAATTCGTACTTCTCCAATCACACCTAGAAAGGTAACACCGAGTTTGATCCTTACAGAAGAAAATTGACCTTGCTTTGCTGAATCAATTCTTATACCTTTTAACATTGCTTTGCTAAGGATGTGGTGAAAGTAAATCCTGCATGCGTTGAATCTGGTAGATGTGTGAACATGGTGGTTGGCGGCGCGCAAGACATTAGCAAGCAAAAAATCCAACATCATACAATTATATTAATTACGTTTGAAAAGCCTTAACATTGAAAAAGTAGTTGAAAATATGGATTGGTATAGCATGAGGACTAAGCGAAGTTCTGTGTCTGCAGGCATGCCCTCTACTGGAGTATACGGTTCCGTGTATTCAAATTCGAGACCGCTGGTGGTACTGCAGCAAAGACTCAACAACGGGGGGAACAATTACTCTCTTGCCTCAGGAGTCAGTCCACCTGGAGGAATACCATCTCCTGGAGTTTCAGGGAGCAATACAGCGGGAAGTGCTGTTGATGAGAAGAGCAGTGGGTTAAGCGATAAATCATCATATTTCCTTTCCCTGATGCCATTGAACTGTGTTGATTGGGTGTATCACCCAGGAACTGAGACAGATTGCATTGCCTTAAGTTCTTATAAAGAGGACTCTACGAACAAGTTACAAGTTGTTCACGGGGTCAGCTACGGTCGCGAGGCAACTGGAATGGATGATGAAGATATGATACACGCCGCTGGAGATTCACCAGGTGGTTATAATTCTATGGATGATGGAAGCATTGAAGGATTCGACCTTCTCAAGGTTGCAGAGATTGGTACAGACTATCCTATAACAAATTTACAATGGGACCCATCGATGGCTAGGGGTATGAATAATGCTGAAAGGTTGGCAGCTTCACTGGAGGTGTTTCGCCTTTACCAAGTGGATCATGATGAGCAAGAAATAAACAACATCAGTAATAGTATTACCAATAATCACAACAGCAACAATAATGAATCAATTACATACCAACTTAGACAAACCCACATTTTGGCCAATAATACAAACTCTTCCTCAGCAAATAGTAGCATTTCAAGTGGAAGCAATGGCTCAGGATCGAATTCCTCATCTGATTCGAATACTTTCCCACCGGTTACTTCCTTTGATTGGAATAAAACTGATCCTTCCATTATCATAACCCTGTCGGTTGACACAACATGTACTATATGGGATTTAAACAGATCACATCAACTAAACAGTAAAATGGATACAGCCTCTGTCAAAACACAATTAATTGCACATGATTCTGAAGTTTTTGATGTTAAATTCATTCATGATTCTGTTAATATATTTGCATCAGTAGGAAATGATGGATCTATTAGAATATTTGATTTACGCTCTTTGGAGCACTCAACAATTATTTATGAACCTCCACAAGTACCGAGTGCAACTACAACTAACAAGAGTAACTACACGCCTCACCATAATTCACATGCATTATTACAGTTATCTACTTCGAATATTGATCAGCATCATTTGGCAACTATTGGAGTAAATAGTAATCAAGTAATTATCATAGATATGAGAATGCCAGGCGTACCAATTGCAAAGATTGATGGCTCATTTGATGGAATGAACAATGCTGCCATTAATTCTATAAAATGGCACCCAAATCTGAATTATTTATTAACTGGTGGTGATGATTGTCAAGCTTTAGTTTGGGATTGTAATTCGCTCCCAGCTACTCCAACTTCCACCGCTCAATCCTCCACAACGGCATCTACTACTGCTGGACGTAGCGACAGTGTCTTGTTAGACGTTCCAATTCTAGCGTATGAAGAAGATTATGAAGTAAATAATGTTACATGGAGAGCTGAACTGGGTGACTGGTTAGGGGTTGTTGCAGGAAAAGGATTCCAAGCAGTTCTGTTGTAATATTAAGAGGAGGAAAATACGAACAATTTTATTTTTTAAGTCGACTTGGGTTTAAACGATAAGAAAAGGGATCCGGAAGCCCTACACTTATCATCACGAAAGAATTGAGGTTTCTATATGATTACTTTGTAACTTCAAAAAAGAACAGATTGACACTTTCAATTTCATTCTACAAGGATCATGGTGGATTGTTCATGATCTGTAAACTTCATTTCGATAAAATTTAAATGAAACATTCAATAATACAATTAGAAATGGTGACCACAAGTGACATCAAAGTTACGGTTAGTTAAACTTAATTTTTTTATTTTTTTATTTTTTCTTTTTCACCTTTTCTTTTTCTTACTATACTTGTATACTTTTACATAGTTTATACTTTTTTTCACCCCATAAATAGGGATACGGAATACAATAAAAGGTTTAAAAAGGTAATATTAAAGTAACGTAATTGCATATGATGTATATGATCTCTTAATAGGGCTAGAATCTCAACGCAATGGGGAGGGGGAGGGGAGAGCTCAACGCAATTGTTGTTAAAGAAAAATGATAGTTGACAGCGTAGCAACTTGAGATTGTAGTTTATATTCTTAAAAAACGCCCCACTAGGGCCCCTATCCGGGGAGGACGATTGCATCGAGCTTTGCTTCCCTTACGGGAAGATTTTTATTTAGAGATGAAAAGAATTCTTTGACAATGATTTCATAATTAGCGGAAGCAAAGCGTTTAAATTATGAATTTTGAGTGAAATTAAGAATTGAAAGTCAACATATTTCTTTTGTTTTCTTTCTTTTTTCACTAGAAGGAAACTAATGTCATTCAATATTGTCTAGATGTATGCATTGTTTCCAATTCTGCTTTGTTTAGTATTCAATATGGTATTGATTAAAGGTTGCTTTATTTGATCTGGTGTAAAGATGTCGCCTAACTGTAAGTAATTTACGAAAGAGGAAATGTTCTGGAAAGCAAACTAAGGTCCCAAGAAAAATAGAAATGAGTAGCCAGGAAAGCCCAATGGCTCGCAGAAAAGGTGGATAATGTAGGGCGAATAAAATTATTCAGGGCAACAACTAAGCCAAAATTCAGGGGACCCCTGGTGCGAAGCGAGTGTGGATCGCGACGAGTTTCTATGGAAGTCTCTGTTGGCGTATAGGAATGATACCGATTTTAGGTTTTAGGTTTAGAGTATCGTAGTTAGGTGATCAGTTGTGTCTCCTCAATACTTACATTCCAAAGGTAAAACAGAGCAGGCAATCACGACAGGTCTCTTACATGGGGAGTAACGGTACTGACGAGGTTCCACCACGGTGACAATTACATACAAGTAATGCGGTATCATTTTTTTTTCTGCTTCATTTTAGCGTATATGTCGAAAGGGGATTTTCAGCGATTCTTCACCACCAATCTACCTGAAACACCCCCTCTCACTTCACACACTCATTAAGATTTATCAAACTGATTTCTAACTTAGTACGTCACTAAATCTGCTTTTTGTTACACCGTTTCACCGTTTTTCCGACAATTTTCATTTGCGTTTTTGGGCTGCTTTATGCTTCTATAAATACCGCAGACATTAAAATATTGAAAAATTTCGGCGATGCCTTCACCATAAAATAGAACAATCCTGATAAGTGTTGTTGGACCAGTGACTCTTTAACTCAAGTACAATTATCCGTTCACAAAGGAGCTATCCACCACTGTTTTTGCCTCTCAATTGAACCACTCTGTAGTGTACTCTCTCTATTTCTTTCTGTCTTAGCTAGATTTGTTACAATTATAGATACGCTTTAAACGTGGTTGTCGTAAACTGTAGTTGTGATGGTTGCCGCGCCAGCTACCGAAACCTTTTTAATTTTAGAAATTGTAAGGGGGTGGTCCGTTCCTGTTGATGCGCATACATAACTTGGACCTGACCGCTTGCGTCCTTGGTCTGTCCTTTCTTCTTCTTGGTACTCTTCTTCTTCTTCTTGTTCTTCTTTTCTTTACTTCTTTCAACTCCTTCTTAACTTACTTCAAATTGAAAGTTGTTGTAACTGTTTTGCCCAACTGTCAAACTATCCAACATCTGACGTCAGTAGTTCCGTTATCTCATCTACATAGAAACTTCCAAAAAATTTGGTAGGAGGAAAAAATTCAAATCACTTTACAATTTTTTCCATTCAACAACAGTTCATTCTTCCTTAGTTACCAACTTCCATAAAGGCATGTCCATAATAGACATCTTTCGCAGAGCGGACTCTACAGAACTGGCGTCGAACTCAACGTCTTCACCAAGTGTTTTCACTAACAGTCCGTCGTCTACCACTCAACTGTCGGATTTTTCATCGGCGTCGGCCTCGGCCTCGTTCCCAACTAGTACCTTCTTACCATCTTCCACCATATCAGATACAAGTATCCAAACTGCACTGCTGCTTCCACCGTCTACTTCTTTTGATTCAACTTCATTCACTACATCATTATCATCAGTAAGTTCTGCAGCATCTCAGTCATTTTCTTCATCAGTGGCTTTGAGTTCATCCTTTATATCATCAGTATCATCATCCTCGAGTGTTGAGCCTTCGTCCTCGATTCCGTCGAGTTCATCAGAAGTATCATCCTCATCATCTTTACTGTCATCATCATCATTTTCATCATCTTCGATACTTTCTTCATCATCAATTTTATCGTCATCCGAACCTTCGTCATCTGAAGTCTCATCTTCATCCCTCAGTTCAAGCAGTAGCTCCGAAATTCCATCCTCAACAACCTCATTTTCGTCCTCTGCTACAACTTCTTCATCCGAATCTGCTTCACCTTCATCAACATCTTCCTTTGTTCCTTCAACAACAACAGAATCTTCAAGTTCGACAACCGTACTTACCGCTACATCATCGTTTGATGCATCTTCGACTTTCACTCCATATACTTCTCGTTTAACCAAAGCTGGTACAACAATCACCACTGTGGTGACTGTGCCAACCGCCGCAAGTGTTTCCACTGATTCAGGCTCATCCAGTGGTAACAATAATTCAAAAGTCATTGGAGGTGTTGTTGGTGCTGTTGGTGGTACCGTTGCCATTGCTGTTTGTGTATTATTCTTCTTGTTCTTAAAGAGAAGACAAAGAAAGCAGTTTGTTAACCAATCCCCTGATTTTAATGACGATACTGGTAGCTCTCAAGATTTAAGTGAAAAGGGTTTTGGCTTTAAGAAGTTGTTTGGTAGTAAAGTACCTTCGTCAGCAGCAACAGCTGTTGGTGGTGCTGGCATTGGTGGATCCTTTGGATATAATGAGCTTGAAGATAAACACATCGATGCTGAATCTCACAGTGATGATTTTGTATACAGAGGTGTAACAAATAATAATAACCTTGATTCTGTCTTCAAATCTCTGGCAACTACAAGTTCTGGTCAAAATACAAATACCAACGGGAACACTCGTCAGCATTCAAGGTATAATTCATTGGCTGTAATTGGTGGTGAAACAGGTACGCCTTCTACTAATACTACCGCTGCACCTCCATATCCAGTAAGTCAATCTGGTGATAGTGTTAAGGATTTTAATTTCCAACCTCACCCATCAGAAAGACAAGAATTTGAAGATCCGTACGCCAATCAAGGACATCATGACTTTAATCCGTCGGACTATGAAGATATTGAAGAAGAGCATTTAATTGCACCTCCATCCACTGGACTTTTCCTGAACGATATTGAAACTAAAAATTCAAGAAATTCAAGGTCAAGGTTTACAGAAGATATTTAATTTTAATCATTTTAGCATACGCATAATAGTGCGAGATATATATATGTAATATACATTTATAATTCTAGTATATCAATTTAATATTTATACATTTCCTAACGATTCCCGATTCTTTTCCACGATATTCTAAATCTCCAAAACACAAATACAGTCATACTCTTCTGTTCACTGTAATGGCTGCAAAAAATTAGTATTCTAGCTTAGGTAAGCAAGATCTATTAGGTGTGAGGGTGTAATTTTTTTTCCATTTTGTGATACTCATTGATGGAAAATTCAAATCTTCATACATCAACCAACCACCAATAATGCAGTTCATTTGTTTTTTCTTTTCCTTTTTACCTTTCACTAACTGATTGATTCCCCCATAATGTCCGCAGTTAATAAGAACCTCCTTGTTAAGTTGATAGTTGGAGCTGGTCAGGCTGCACCAGCACCACCAGTTGGTCCTGCATTAGGTTCAAAGGGTGTTAAGGCTATTGATTTTTGTAAAGAATTCAATGCCAGAACTGCAAACCTTCAACCAGGAACTCCAATCCCATGTTTATTGACCGTCAAGCCAGATAGATCATTTTCATTTGAAATGAAGTCCCCACCAACAGCCTGGTTGATCTTAAAGGCCGCTGGTGCCACAAAGGGTGCTGCGCAACCTAAGAAGGAAACCGTTGGTACAATTTCTTTAAAGCACGTCTACGAAATTGCTAAGATTAAGAAAACCGATGGCAGACACTCACATTTGGATTTACAAAATATTTGTCGTCAAGTTATTCTGAACGCAGAAGTTGTAGGTGTTAAAGTTGTACCATAGAAGAACAAATGAAATCATGTAAATAGCATTAATAAAAGGATCATAGAAGCTTAGCCACTTTTAATGTAAAGTGAAATCTAGTTATAAAAAACTTATGCACTCATCTGTGTTATAATATGTTTTTTATTTCAAAGAGTTCACACCACTTCATCATCCGTCATTCACCTTCCTTCTCTTTATAACGGAGATTGCAAGCCACCAACAAGAACTTAGGCACAGGGAAGCAGTATCAACCATAAATGTAATTTATTGATAAATAAAAAATTCTTTTCCCTAGCTACCCACATATCCCAACACAAATAATCAAATTCTCAGAAACCATCGATCATTGTATTCTTCTTCTCAATTTCTTCTTCGTTCTACAGGGTTACTGATATTAAAATGTTCTATTAATACTACACAAAACTAGAATACATATTGATTTTCACGCCATTTTCTCTATTTGGGATCATTTCTTTTTGTTTTTATCAAATGCAGCGATATGAGCCTTGGATTGTTCAACTTGAGTATGTATGTGGTCAGTTCCAGCTACAACTTCATAATTATATTGACCCTCGGCTGTGAGTCTTTCTTCGACGGTACACATGTTTACGGATTGTAACCACTCATCATTGAAACATTCTTCAATGGAAATACGACAAGCAGGAGCTAATTCAACCATCTTACCAATCAAGGCACGACAATCTTCAGGTAATGCAAGTAATAATCTACCTGGTCCTGTCTCAGTAGAAGTATGGGCCTTACCATTGGCATCGGTCAATGATGATGCAATTGGTGAAGTGGCTCCCTGAGGAGAAGCTACTTCGCTTTCAATGATGTCATCCAACTTGAGATTATTAAGATCAGAATTGACAACTTGATCAGGAGTTCTCTTTAAAATCTCACTAATTGGTTGAATATCTCCCTTTCTTGAAGAGAAGAGCTTAAAACTGTTATCAGATAACTTAGGTACTTTCCATGGAAATTTTTTCAACATCATACAACAATATATAATTGCTGCTGACCAAACATCGACAGGTCTTGGATCGTATTTATTGAAAACACAAACTTCAGGAGCTAAGTATGGATCAGATCCAACAATACCTTGTGCTTCAATCAATGTCTTCGTAAATGGGTATGAGAAAACAACTGCTGAACCAAAATCAATAATCTTTACAATACCTCTGACATCAATAACACAGTTATCTAACTTTAAATCTCTGTGAGCAAGACCAATAGAATGTAAATAGTTAATCCCTGAAAGAACTTGCTTGAAACAACAATTAATTTCTTCTCTTGACATATTGTTTGACATAACAATAGCAAACAAATCGAAATCACAATATTCCATAACTTGAAGAATACGTTCATTTTCATAACAAATTTCAACAGTTTCGATAATATTAGGATGTTTCAAGGTTGAACCAATACAGTATTCACCAGTAATTTTCTTAGCATAATCTCTTTTAGTTTCATTTTGATACTTTGCTCTGAATTCCTTTACCGCAAAAACTTTTTTATCAGCCAATCTAGTTACTAACTTTACGGCACCACCAGCACCAGCTCCCAAATTTTCACCAAACTTGGAATATCTTTTAGAGTATGGTAATGGTTGAGTGTTATTAATGATAGTAGAAACTGATTGTCTTCTATCGTGTTGTTGGTAATTCAATTTGTTTTGAGCATTCGATGAAGATCTACTAACTGAAGAAGAACCAATATTAAATCCATTTATCGAAGGAGATTGTGAATAAGAAGCATTCGAACTGGATGCTGTAAGAGATCCGCTTCCACCACCATTGTTATTAAAGGAACCATTAGGTGGGAAGTTTGAAGTAGTTGGAGTAGCAGAACCACTAATTGGAATGGCACCGCTTTGTGAATTCATATAATTAATGTTACTATTACTACCAAAACTGCTACTAATATTAACATGGCTGGTACTATTGGTAGCAGCTCCGTTAAGACCTGATGATCTTAAGGAAGAGGATAAGTTGGAAGTTGTAACTGGTTGCAGTGAAGTTGTAGGGGCTTTTTTGAAAAATCTCTTTAAGTTTGCCATTGAATTATGTCTTGAAGGAATTGAATATTGAGAATCATTTGAAGAAAGTGATGACGGAGAGCTTGCAATTACAGTGTTAACAGTGGAAGAGCCACCACCATAACTATTGTTATTGATGCTTATACTGCCACTGGAAGTAGCACCAGTAGATGAAGATGGTGGTGGTCCAATATGATGATTGTCTTGGTAGGAATTATTATAGAATGATCCTAAGTCGGTCGACGAGGAATCTCTCTTCAGCTGAGAGTTTTTCTTAGAATTAAAGAAAAATGATAAACCGGATTGAGACCCAGATCTCTGAGCTGATGAACCATAAGATGCACTATTAGCATGATGTTGAGCTTGTGCCTGTGCCACTCTTTGCTTTGAGATTACAAATCTAGAGTCAATTGATGAAGAATGAACTTGAGGTGATTGGATATGGATGGATGAAATTGGTTGACCATTTGGAAGGTTTGGAATATGAGATCCACTATTTGGAGAATCTCCACTGTCAATATTGTTTGTGGTTGAGTTCGATGCAATCGAACTTGACAAGTTTGAAGAACCTCTCCCACCAGGGGCACTATAAGGAATTGACGATGATAAACTTTCTTGTCCAAGAAATGCTGAATGGCTTATAGATCCGTTTCTAGTAACCCTTGGGGATCTTGGGGCTGGGGAAACAGAGTCTTTATAAAAGGCGTTGTTGAAGAGAGGTTTTGAAGTGGTAGCTGGAGTTGGGGTTCCCGAGGATTTATCAACGTCAAACCCGCTAACAACCTTTGAAGTACCAGACACAGTAGATGCTGAACCAATTGAGTTACTAGTGGCCAGGGAAGTGACATTACCAGGGGAGGCTGCAGCGTCAGTATCTACCACAGTGCCAGACTGGATTTTAGCACCGGGGGAAATTCCTAAATCGTGAGTTTCTACATTTCTTGGTGATTGGTCTTCAGGAAGAATAGTAGAGACCGATAAATTTGGGATCCTTGGTTTAGTGTGATCATCACCGGCAGTTTCCAGAGGGTTTGTATCTTGAGATACTTGCTCTAAGGAAACATGAGAATTTGATTTTGAAGGAACCGGCAGAGTTTGGTTAGAACCCGATTCGTTAAGTAATCTGGTCAAGGAAGATTGAACAGCAGGAGGTTTTCCCGGGGTGTACACGGCAGCAGGCTTCTCTAAATCCATGCCAACTTTTTTTAATCTAGGGTAAAATATGATGAAGCGATTCTCGAAGTAATCGAATAGGGGGTGGGCCGACGAGAAAGAATTAGTGTGTTGAGTTTAGTTTGATAACTTGATATGCTTCCAGGAATCTAATACCTTGCAGCCAATAACGGACGAATTGGAAAGACAGGGTGATGCGGATAGTGCAAGGGTGTAGTTAGATAGAGTAGAATACTGTGAAACTACTTTCTAGTGTGATTGGTTTTCCAGAGATTGTGGATTGGTGTACTTTTACAAGTAAAGAAAAAAGTGTCTGGTGAGAGATAAGAAAGGAAAAAAGGTTGTGGAAAGATCAAATCAAAATGGACGACTTGGCCCGCTAGAACCTGGACACAAAATTTTATGTGCGCGAAATATGGGGGCCGTTTATTTGGTAGGGTGAGTCTTCTTAGGGGAGGGGGGAGCCATTCAAGTTTTCTTTAGCGGCCCCGCTAAAACACAGTTCCAGTGCCGTGAGGGGGTTTGTTGTGGTGGTGAGTGCCCAGATTTCCCAAGACTTTCATCAGAAACTTCTCGCGTCTACTGGCATTCAATGTTAAGCAAGTTCAGATTACCAATGTTGCTGTTGTTGGCAGCTGCCATTATTTTTTTACTTTTTCTCCCGTTTTTGGCGGTATCGGCCAGTGCTGATAGGAGGCACTCACCATCACCGGCACACCACGTTCAATCAGGGACCTCTTATTTTAATCATCTAAACACGGCTGCCGGTCATCCTAGTGTCTCAGTAGTCCCTGTAATGCATTTTATTTGTTGTAATATCAACCTCCGATTAGCTCTGACCGATTCTCTCTTGTTTCTGTTTCTGTTTCTGTCTGGTTGCTATCCTCGTGACCGGTTAGCTTTATCGCAACCTATGGCATCGGTTGCCAATTCACTCGCTCAAAATTCACTGATAAACTCTAATTCTCACTGCTCTCAAATAAACTCTCGCTACTGGTTACTTTTTCCGACCTTGACAGCTTTTTCAAAATTTCAATTCTCGATGCAACAATATCCTAAAATGGAATTTAAAACATTATCCAGAATTGGTTGCAAAAAAATTCACTCTTATCTCTAAGACACAGTTAATGCTTTATATCTCCTTCGTTGCTCTTTTATTATTATAAAATCCCTATTTAAATTCATTCCCATCTCGAAAATCTTCCATAATTGAAATAATTCCGCTGGAATTTATCCAATTTACAAGTGGTTGATAATTTACATCTTTGAGTTAGAGATAAAGAAGTAGAATTGAAGTAGAATTGAAGAATTTTGCAATTACAAGACTCTCTACTTGTGCTTATCCAGGCAACGAGGACGATCACCTCTTCCTTTGGCTATATGTTGGGAGTTATTTATCCCAATACTTGACACATCTTTGTCTAATCAGGAGTAGTAAGATCCTCCCATTTTAACCATCTTAAGGATGGGACCTGGTTTCTCATTATGTTGTCTCTTAAGCCCTACTAAGGTATCAAAAAGATTGTCAGGATTCGGTTGATTAGTTACGTTTTTCTCATTTTTTTATTTTTACTTGAATTTAATCTATAAATCTATTTATCTTTTTCCTTTTCTTCTAATCGCAGCAGCCAGAAGATCTTGACGAAGAATATTCAATTTGGCTTCTAATTCCTCTGGCGTTTTAGGCATAGTATAGATATCTTCAGTAATCTTACTCTTTGGTAATAAATCTTCCTTATAATCATCAACTACTTCTTCAACTTTAGCATTGGATGATTTTTTTGAATTCTTCTTAGATTCTGATTTTGGCTTTTGTTTGGCTCTTTCAATTGCTGATTGCTTTTCAATTCTAGCAATCTCTCTTTCAGTTTCTTCAAAAATTGATGCTTGTAATGCTTCGTCAGTTATTTCTTTTCTTGATGGTGAAACAATTCTACATTCGTGAACAAATTGACCTCCATGGATTTGGGAAAATTCTCCAGAGAAAATTGCATACATAAACAGCTGAGAACCTTCATGTGCACTCTTCAAAAATATTAACCATATTGGAAAGAGTATCCAATATAATATTAATCCCCAAATAGATCCAAGTGAAAGAAATCTTCGGGTTGATGCAGTTCTCAAAACACCTGGATTGACTGATATAACTCTTACATTACAAGGAGTTTTATCCTTTCTTTCGTATTCGGATAACTTCTTCTGGAAGTGTCTGCTGAAAATTGAAAGTAGTAATTTCAGGGTTCCGTACACTTTCCATGGCTTATTCTTTGGGTATCTTCTGTTTTCCCAGAGTAAATCACCTCCATCAGAAGCCCCGCCAGTTACAATTTCACCTAATGATTGCGAAGCACAAGTAGCTAATATGACTCTAACATCTCTGTCTGGTGGTTGCACTGTAAGTGAAGGTTGCAATAATGTAAGTAAATGGAAATGTGATAAATAATTTATTCCTACTTGTCTCTCTACGCCATCTTGAGTGATTTGTCTCTCGGTGAATGGTGGAATCAGTTCTGCAGCACAACATATTATACCATCTAGTCTACGTGGTGGAGAGTTATCTAACCATTTGGTTGCAAATTTTCTAACTGAGTGCAAGGAAGACAAATCACATTTTTCGGCATAGATTAAGAAATTATTGGTTTTTTCTCTCAAATCTTCAACGTAGTCAATAATCCATTCATCATCAACATTTCTGGTTAAAAGAATAACTTGTGCACCCTTGGTGGCTAATTGAAACGCAATCTGTGCACCTATACCTGAAGTACCACCTGTTATAAGGAAAACCTTACCGTGCATGTCTCTTTCCCAGGTATTTGATGTACCTGAAAAATAATATTTCATAGCACCAACAACGGCAACAACAGGACCATAGGTCTTAACGTATTGCCAGCCAGGGAGGACTTCTGGCCCATCAATAAGCATTGCTCCTAGTATATTAAGTGGCATATTTTTTGAATGATTAATAATCTACTGACTTCTTTTCTAGGTTGTATGTCACGTCTTTATATTGAAGTTTCCATTATTTCTCCAGACACATAGAGGCGCAAACTGAGTATGTGGCGTATATGCAGGTAGTTGTATCGAACACATTTCCAAAGATATTGGACGATCTATGTTGGAAAGAACAAGCCATCTTGGAATATATTGACTGTTGTAACAGCTTTGGTGTGTAGTGAAATAATAAATACAACTGTTTTGTTAATGCTAACTCATGGTAATAAGTCATGTAGGGTTCAATAATTTTGCAACCATTTGGATCTGTACTTGTATTCACTCTTTGTCTCCATATGCAGGCTCTCATCTCATTTTTCAAGATGAGCTACATACATTTTTTAAAATCATTGAACGGAAAACATATATATATATATTCAACATACAAAAATATTAATAATTAAAGCTTGTTATGGAAGAATCTGTATTTTACATATCTGAAGGTGATCCTTCAGACAAGCATTCTCAAGAATCGTTTGCTCTTTCCACTTCAATTCATTCATCTCAACAATTCGCATCGTTCAGACAATGTGATTCTCCACAAAGAGGCTCGGCATTAACTGGTTTAGGACAAGGTGAAAGATTATTTACATGTTCTAAGAATAAGGCTTTGATTCAGGTTTACCTGTGGGGTAAGGAATCACCAGATCAAAGAATCCCTGTCCCAGAACAGTTATCCTGTTTAGCCTTATGTCAACAACCAACCACCAGTACCTTTTCCTTTAACAATAATACAGGTGACAAGAACAACCTTCCAGCTTTCAGAATCCCATGGTTACTTGCTGCTGGTTCTAAAACTGGTAAATTATATATTTGGGAATTATCCTCGGGTAACCTCCTCTGTGTAAAGGATGCCCATTATCAACCTATATCAGTTATTAAATTTTCAAAATGTGGGACTTTCTTAGTCACTGGTGGTGAAGATTCCAGAGTCGCTATTTGGAGAACATTAGATTTAATCTCTATTTATTCAAAAGTTAATAATGATGATGATAATAGATTAGCATCGGTAAGACCTCATGCAACTTTCACCGATCATCTGCTTGGTGTAACTGATTTAATCTTATCAGAAACTGGTATTTTACCTGATTTAAGATTATACACAGTTTCAAAAGATTCAACTTTAAGATGTTATGATGTTTTAAGTAAGCAACTATTAACAACATTTGTCTTACCAACATCCATTGAGTGCATAACTAAAGACCCTTCTAATAGATCTCTTTACGTTGGTTTATCCAATGGTCTTATAAGAGTTGTTCCATTGTACCAGGTTAATCCGTTGACTTCAATCTTGGAAAGCATTGGAGGTTGTGAAAGAATTATAACTTTAGATCATGATCCAAATTTATTAAACACTTTTATTCATCATCAACAAAGACCAGATTCTTCAAGTTCAAACCCAAGTATTACCTCTGACGCCCCAGTTAGAGTTACCAATATTGCAATCTCTTTCGATGGTACCAATATAATTTCCGGTGACTCTGTTGGTAGGGTACTTGTTTCTGATATCATCAGTAAAGAAGTTATTCAATCTTTCAAGGAATGCAATTCTCCAATTTCATACATTCAAGTTGACTCTTGTCCAGTGGAAGCAGTTTTATCAACTACCACTGCTGCTGCTACCGCCAATGCAACTAAAGTTGATAAAACTCATAGATTAATCCCTCCATTTAAGAGAGTTTTAGCTAGTAGTAACCCATTAGAACATACTCTTTATATGGAAATACCGGCAACAGAAGCATCTTCCTCTAATGATTTCAACAAATGGCTCAAAGAAAAAGAATTTCAAGAATTGGAATTCCAAAATGTCACTAAAATTAATTCTACTGTTAAAATCATTGGCCAATCTACCTCTTCTGGTTCAAACGATGATAAGGTTAGGGAATTAGAAGAAAAATTAGCCAAGGTTTCTCAAGCGTACACTGAATTGAGAGGAAAGCATGAAGAATTGTACAAAGAACATCAAAAGTTATTATAATTTGAAGTATCGGGACTTTAATACTAAACACGCATACAAATACCGGAGGGAAGGAAAGTCAATGCATCCATAAACAACTAACCTTTGCTGCTGAATATAGACTGAAAATACCGCTCCCTTTTTTGATTCTACTTCTCTAATCTTATGAATTTTTTCTGAATACTGAAAGTCTTCGTAAGTGGGACAATAATGCTTCGAGTTTTTTTGTATTTATTATTACCGAACTACTGTAGGTTGGGCATAATTTGCATTTATTAATATACATATACATTTTATAGGACATAGTAGTAATACAATAAGAGAGTGATCTTAAATGAATGGAATTTTTTTTTTCAGGATAAAATATTATTTGTCACCTCTAGTTGGTGACAATGGGCGATTGAAACCATTTGCTCTATTCATATATTGTCGATATTCTGATTTCTTCTCCTTCTTCAATGCACCACCTTTCGTTCCCTTGACATGTTTACCCTTTGTAGATCCAAATCCAGTGAACCCCATCAAACTAATCATGCCATCATCTTCTTCAGGCTCTTCAGCGGTTGTAGAAGTAGTATTGTCGGACTTATTCCTAGCATTGTCTGGATCAGACTTATGCAATGATACCCGCTCTATTGAGCGACCTCTCTGGTGTTGCTCCTCGATATTATTCTCTAAGTTTATCTTGTTATTGTACGAGCTGTTCCCCAATGGAACATCTTTCAAAGAAGTATTCTCCTTGCGATAAAGATCTGATTTCTGTAACTTGTCGATATTTCTTTCCTGTGATCTATCTCTATATGAGTTTGAAGATACTGATACTGATACTGGCAGCTTTGATCTAGACCTTGAGCCTGACCTAGATCTCGATCTCGAGCCTGTACCAGAGAATGAATCAGGTGAGGAATTTTGTAAATGAATATTTATCTTTATCTTATCCTTCATTTCTTAGCTACAACTGCTACTAAAGATATAATGTCACTCCCCCCTCTCCCTCCCCCCTTTCTTTGTGATGTTTAATTAATCAATGTTCCAGGAGTGTACCTAGTAGTTGTGATTCTTCTCTCAGTTTTGGTGATGAGATGGACTGCACGTGATTGAGATATCAACACTCTTTTTTTTTTTTTTTTCTTTATTTAAAAGTTATAACATTTTTCATTAAGCTATAATACATCAACACCCAATAAAGAATATAATATGGCTGAAGAAAAGCTTACTAAGAAGCAAAGGAAGGCTTTAGAGTTTCGTAAGAGTAAGGAAGAAACTGAAGAATTAAAAAAGGAAAAAGTTGACGCTAAAAAAAGAAAGCATGAGGAGATAGAAGAAAACAAAAAGGATTCAAAGAAGAAGGCTGACCCAGTTGCTGCTGCTAAAACTGCTGATTCTGCTGCTGCACCAGCTACAGGTGAAGATGGTGAACCAGTAAAGAAGAGGAAAACAAGAAGAGGTAAAAAGGGTAAGGGTGTTAACGGTGGAAAGGGTCCAAGATTCATTCTCTTTGTAGGAAACTTACCATACGATGTTACTCAAGAAGAATTAATGTCACATTTTAAAAATTCAAAACCAGATAGAATCAGAATAAGACAAGATAAAGGTATAGCATTTTTAGAATTTGATAATGATACTCAAGAAATTCAAAGTAAAATGGAATTGGCATTAAGATTGCATCACTCGACTTTAAAGTTTAGAAAGATAAATGTTGAATTAACAGTTGGTGGTGGTGGTAACTCAGAAAATAGAAAGAACAAGTTAAAGGAAAAGAATGAAAAATTATTAGATGAAAGAAGAACTAGAATTAAAGAAGATGAAGTGAAGAATAGAAAGAAGGAATCTGCTCCATCTGGTGTACATCCTTCAAGAGCAGCATTAATAAATTAATTTTTTATCAAAATTAAGATATCAAATAAATGAACAAAAAAAGTTAGAAGAACCATTAAAGTGTAGTTGTTTCAAAAGAAAGAATGAAACAATTGTATTTAGTCACGTCCTCTTTGCATAGTAGATTTCTTATACATTCTTTTATTTACAATTTGAATTGACTACGCTCAATTTTAATGATTAATTTATAATTTTATGATGGTAAATATTTTTTGATACAAAAATTGATAATACAAAATGGACTCTCTTTTTGTCCTAAAGTTGATGGAAATAAAAACAGATAAAAAAAAAAGATATTATATAATAAAATAATTAATAAGTGGTTATAAATGATATTAGCTTCCAAAAATGCTCTGGAATAAAAATTGGTAAAGTGGTACAGGAAGTCAATTAGTTATTTTTGGCAGAAAACCTTGATAATAAAGAATTATTGTTCTTGTTCTTAGGATGATTAATATCTACAAAATGGTACACTTCTTTGCCTTCTTGACTCTTCTCTTTCTTTGAACACTGTTAACGTTGTTTGATTGGGAGTTAGTTGGCTTGTTACCACTGTTGTTGACGTTACTGGATTCAATAACCTTAGTATCTTCCTTGACAGGTTCTAAAACAGCTCTAATTGCAAAGTCAAAGATTTCCTTGACACCAACCTGGGTAGCAGCAGAACATTCTAAATAAGCTACAGCACCCAAGTCCTTAGCTAATTTAACCCCTTGTTCGTAAGAAATTGGCTTCAAGTTCTTTTCATGTAAATCGTCCAATACGTGCGGTTCATCTCTCAAATCAGTCTTGGTACCAACAAGTAAAATTGCAATGTCCTTTGGACAATGGTGATAAATTTCGGGTATCCATTTACTAGTGACGTTTGAGAATGAAGATGGACTTATAACTGAGAAGCAACACAAAAAGATTTCTGTTTGAGGGTAGGATAATGGTCTTAACCTATCGTATTCGGATTGACCAGCGGTATCCCATAAGCCTAGCTTGATTGGTTCACCGTCTATCATGACTGAAGCTGAGTAGTTGTCAAAGACAGTTGGGATATAGTCATTAGGGAATGTATTGGTAGTGTATGAGATAAGAAGACATGTCTTACCAACACCACCATCACCAACGACAACAGATTTAATAGATCTCATTATAAAAATTTATTTATATGTGTGATTTTTTTGTTTTTGTTTGTATTTTTTAATTGATATGAAGACCTCCTTCTTTTACTTTTAAAAGTAAGTGTGTGTATGTAATTAGTGGAGCAAACGAGTGGCTGGAGATGAGAGGCTGTTTACTCTTTCTTGATATTGTATATAAAGAGCAAGGTGGTCGGTGCAGTGTTAGTGTTTTATTTTGAGGGGGGATAACGTTTATATTAATGTAACCGTCTCTGCGCCCGATAGTTGTTGATGGTGGTAGGATGCTTATAATTTAAAAACCTTTTGTTAAAGAGAATAGTTACTATATGTTTTGGTCGTTAGGTTTTGAGGATTTTACTTTGCCCTTTTTTTCTTTTTCCCTTTCTTTTTCACATTCGGTTTTGTGTAACTTTGGCTCTTTTTTTTTTCCCTCCTAAGTCGTCAAGTTAACAAAAAAAATAAAAAAAAAAAATAAAAAGATAAAATAAAATAAAATAAAAAGGTCAAAATGGCTACGACTAAAAATGTCACGATGCAGTCCAGAGGTGTGATCCACAATGAATTCTTCAACATAGCAGCATAGCCAATTCTAGCTGACAGCACGCTTCCCTGCTATCTTGATCATCGTTGTCCCTGGTACTAGTACTGGTACAGGTCCTACGACTTATCCATCACCACCGAAGGGGATGATGATGGGCTCTTCTTTTCTATTGCTGGCTATATGAGGAGATGCATTGCATATTCGCACGACCCTCGAGCCGTAAATCTAAAATACTTAAAAACAATCACCACGAACAAGCCAGCTTTAAATACTCAAACTTTGCCATAGAGACAGTTCTTATTTCAATCATAAGTCTGTATTTCTCCCTTTCACCATCAACTTTTTTTTTATCGTATTATTTTTCCTTTTCTTGAACCCAACCGTCTAAATGGCCATGCCATTTATGCTTACATTGCATTTCATATTATTTTCGGCTGCATGCGGCTTTCAAATATTTTTAAATAGGCTGCAAAAAACTTGTATTCTATTATAAATAATTTCTCTTCCTTCCAATCCAATTCTTGCCTTTAACCTTTTTCTACTGAAGCCCCATATGCCTTAAATCTACTGCAGTATTGTAACAAAGGCAAAGCAGAAGGAAAGTCAATGGCATTATCTTCGTTGTATTTGTATAGATGCAATTTGAGTGCTAACACACAGCTTTAAGTACATATCACCTCTTTATTGACTACCGCTCCGCTAGGGCGCCTATCCGGCGAGGACGATTACATCGAGCTATGCTCCCCTTTGGGGAGAGCTCCCAGTAAGGCCAGAAGAGCGAATAAAGGGAGAAGAGCTCGATGCAATCGTACTCGCCGGATAGGTGCCCTAGCGGAGCGACAAGTGAATGTTATTTATTTCATTTATTTAGTTAATGTGATTCTATAAAATATAGTGTTGAATGAAGAATTATATGATATTATTGGGATTTCACAATTTAAATACATTATAAATTTGAATGAATTTTGATTATTGTGTTTTTGTTGCATGAAATTTTGATTTTTTATAATTGTTGCAGAATTTATTGAAATTTATATATATATCATAATGGAGAGAAAATGGCAGGTGTCATAAAATAAACCTATATATATTATTTATTTAAAGTATAATATTGGAATATTGTACTATTAAATGTTGGACTACTGAAATATGTAGATAGAAAAGTAAATAATGATTTATTTGGATAGTCTGCCCAAGTAAGTGCGATTGAATTGATAATGATTTGCTCGTCATGTTCAATTAAAATTGTCGCTAAACCGAAACTGACTATCTTTCAATTTTGACCAGCTTTTATTTTTTTTATTTTTTTTTATTTACCTGCTTTAAGATTCTTATATACTGACCAAAATCTACCTAACATCATCTATACTTCTTGTTTATTTATTTTCGACTTTATTGCTTCACCTTTATTTGATGGTGCTGGCTATATAACTAAGAAAAAAAAATGGTTGCAATTGCCTGCATATACTACGTCGAACCAAAATATCGCCGCTCAGTACTCTTATCAAACAGATAGTGATTGAAAAAAAAAAGAAAAAAAACCCTTCACATTTCTTCTTCTTCTAACAGCTAACAAAAAGTCAATTAAATTCATCACTAACACAATGGTTGCTTACGCTGACATTGTTCCAATCGGAACTGCTCTTATTATTAGTGCAACTTCTTTTGGTTTAGGTGCCGTTTACGGTAACTGGCCATATGATATGATGACACTTTTCAATCTTGATCCAACCGGTGAAATTTTTGAAAGATCATTAAATCACTACATTCAATGGGCCAATGCTCCATCTTACGTTCACTACACTTTACATGGTGTTATGGTTCTTGGTTTAATTGGTTGTCTTATTAAGATTTACAAGTGCGACCCTGATGCTCTTTATTTTGAATATGGTACCTTAGGTTTATTCGTCTTAGCCATTATTATTTACTTAACTAACTTAAGAACTGGTTTATACAGTTGTATTTACGGAAACTGGGGTGAAGTTGACATGCCAACTGGTATTAACGTTATGGCTGCATCTCAAGTTATGATTATCTTGGTATTATTCGGTATTTTATTCTTACAAGCAGGTTTATACTATGCTAATTGGTTTGATGCTAAATTAAAGAGAGAATTTTTACAACAAGAAGCTGAATTTGAAAAGAAGAGAGCTGAAGCTGCTGTTACTACTCCTGCAAAGACTACCGCCGCATCAAAGACTAAGGCTACTCCAGCAAAGACTGCTGAACCAGTCGCAAAGACAACTGGTGCTTCTAAGCCTGCTGCAAAGCAAACAGCTAAGAAGACTACCAAGAAGAAGGCTTAAATATGAATAAAAGAAATGAAGAAATTATATAAATAAGAAAGTAAAATAATAAACGATCAAACTTTTAATTTTCAATATTCATCTTAGAGATTCCCTTTAAAATGTAAAATTTTTACAATCTTGACACCAAAGATCAACTCAAAAGTAGACGAGAAAAGCTTGTTGTTGCAATCGTCCTTTCCTGATAGCCTCCAGCGGAGTGTCATACAAACAAGGTTTTATTGTACACTGTCTATCACAATACCGCTCCGCTAGGGCCCCTATCCGGGGAGGACGATTGCATCGAGCTTTGCTCCCCTTCGGGGAGAACTCCCAGTAAGACTAGAAGAGCGACCGAAGGGAGAAGAGCTCGATGCAATCGTCCTCGCCGGATAGGCGCCAGCGGAGCGTCATAATACCACTATATCGTCATTTTATATATCATTCATCATGAGATGAGATGAGATGAAGTGTATTCATTTTATAGTTTTTGCTATTAAAGCAATATTTTGCTGTATAGTAAGCTGTTCAATGAATAACTATAAGTGATCTTTTTATGATCTCATCATCATAAACAAGTAGATATCCAGTGAGATTATTCAAAATGCAGATTTTTTCGCAGCCATTATAATTATGGTATTTACTTACCTCATATCACACAACAGCACCTCAAGATTTTTTATCCTGGTCTAATAAATAATTTGGAAATAAAATATATCGTAATTAAATCTTTCTTCACAAGTCTCTTTATAGCTTTCCTCTGCAACAGAAGTATTTCGAGTAATTCAATTCACTTATCCAAGAGATCAGCTATCTGACTTGTCGAAAAATCCTGCATATTCTATATTACACAAATGTCAAACAAAAATTTCTCACCAATTAAAGGCTCTAATTTTTTCTTTACCAATCAATATACAACTACAACTACTTTCTGTAAACTAAACGACATTAAAGATGACTAGTGACAAAGTTTGGGGTGATTACCCATTATACTACAAGCAACCATTAAGAGTATGTATAAGTGCACCATAGATGGGTGAATTTTGGATGTTCAATATCTATTTTTCATTACGTATTTTTTTTTTATTTCTTCCAATTTCAATACTAACAACAATTTAGTGGGTTCGTTACCACGCACATACTAAACCACATTTTGTAGCTTCAATTGCTTTAGGTTTATCAGCTCCATTTTTAGTGTTCTTTGCTGCTCCATTAAGAAGAAAGTACTTGTACGCTGACCATGAACCAATTCCAAAGGTCTACCCATTACCAACCAGAGCTAGAGATGCTAACTTATCAGGTTATGATGACGAATAAATCATAAGCATGGGAACAACATAATGGAGATTAAACAACACTAAACAATAAAATTAAAAAAGAAAGAAAATAATTAAACAAGTAATATTATTAAATAATTGGTTTTTAAATCAAAAACAAACATCATAGGTTTGAAGCAGTCCCTGCTTCTGTCTTATCGCATACTCTATATAGACTATCTGGAGAGTACATAAATACATATAAGTAAGAAAAGTAAGAAATCAAATTTGTAGTGGGATGATTAAATCAACTTGACCTGAAACAAATCAATTATTTATTTCCTTATAGATATTGATTTTTTAATCAATCTATTACACTTGACTATAGATAAATAGTTTAAATTTTCAATACACGCTAAAATCCACTGTCATAGTCGACATCCAATGGTATGAAGTTTGATGTCATCTCACCCTCCCCTTTAATAGATGAGGTTTCTAGTAGACCGGTACTGAAATAAAAATAAAATAATATATATAGTAAGGTCGCAAGACGCTCCGCTTGGGCGCCTATCCGGCGAGGACGATTGCATCAAGCTCTTCTCCCTTCGGTCGCTCTTCTAGTCTTACTGGGAGTTCTCCCCGAAGGGGAGCAAAGCTCGATGCAATCGTCCTCCCCGGATAGGGGCCCTAGCGGAGCGGATTTTAAATGGTGTGTACTCCAGGTATTGTTAGCCTTTTCAAAATCAACTGTTGGAGTCGCTCTTGTAGCCCTACTGGAAGCAAATTTATATGACTCAATAAATTGAATATGATACAATTAATCTTATTGAAAAACATCGATATCCCAATACCACTTAATTACAAAATCATATATTACTTTGTCTTTGTGCTTGCTTTATAATTTCTTAATACAATTCAAATTTTATATATGTAAGAACATGTATATGTCTACGATATAGGTTCCAAAACCCTGCATATAACCACTTTTTTTTCTTCACCAATATTGAAGAGGAGACAAAAATTTTTCAACAAAAATAATAGTTCTAAAAAGAAGAACACTTAATAGTATCACGGGTTCAGTAATCATGTGGAGACTTTCTAAGGCATCTATAGGCTTGGTAAGACCAAGTTTATTGAAATTTAATGGAATTAAACAATTTCATTCTGGTTCTGTCTTACGTAACAATGGATCTATATTTGGTCAGATATCTAAACCACAAGTTCAAGAAGAAACTACACCAGTAGCCACTGATTCTGCCTCATCAACTGAAAATCTTGGTAAGGAGATTCATCCAAAGGATGATGTTGAATTACAAAAATATCTTCTAGAAGCCGCCGAAAAGGATCAAATTACCATCGATAAGTTTGTTACCCCATTAAAGCAAAAACTTTTCCAACTTAATGTACAAAAGAATGGATTCTATAAAAATAACGAAATCATCAAGGATCAAGAAACTGGAAAGACATACAAGCTTGTGTTAACTCCTAGAGAAATCGAAATCTTAGAACCATCGATTTACTTACACTCATTGAGAATTAAGTCCTCTGTTAAGAAGGCTACTCCTGTGAACAGATTTGTAAGAGGTTATAATGTCAAGACTGCTATAAATCAATTACATTTTAATCCAAAGAAGATTGCCACTGAGTTGGAAAAGTTATTAAAGCAAGGTTTAGAACAATCAAAGATCAAGGGATACAACGAAGATGAATTATTCATCCAAGAAGTTTGGGCTGGATCTGATGGTGGTACCATTAAGAGAGCCGATATCAAGGGTCGTGGTCGTACAGGTGTTTTACACCACAGATATATTCATTTAAAGGCTATTTTAAAAACTCAACAAACTTTACAAAGATTAAAGTGGGAAAAGGAACAACGTCAATTTAAAGAAGAAAAGCCAAAGATGATTTTAAACAACGAGCCATTAAATTTCAGAGTAAAATCATTTTACAAGTGGTAAACAAAATCAGGTCATAATAGAAGATTCAGAAGAGTAACAACAGGTAGATAAATGAAGTGAAGAAATAATTGAAGAAAGGTGTAACATAACTGTAAATAGAACACATATCCTATACAAATACATAATTAACAAAAAAAAGACGTATAAACGAAAAGAGTGAATAAATTAAGGTAGTATTCTAACATTAAATGAAATAAGATTTGAATTCAAACCGAAGGGAGAAGTGTTGGAGTCAATCATCCTAGCTGCATGGACATCAGTAGAGCGTCCAATGGCTGCAAAATAATTCACCTTGTTATTGATTACTGCATTGCTTCGGCCCTATTCGGAGAGGAAGATCAGCGAGCTTCATCAAATTCCTAGTACGGGTAAAAGAGCAACCGTAGGTAGAAAATCTATGCATTCGTCCTTCCCTGAAAGTGGCCCTAGCTTAGCGTATTAACTCTGAAACTCTATTACTTATTTATTGAATACAGCTCCACTAGCTCAATATTGATTCTCTTACTTAATTACTTCCACAGATTGAAAACGACCCTAATAAATAGATTGTCTAGCGTATACACCAAATTATATGGTAAATTTAGATAGAGATGTCCAATCACTTAAACTGCAGGTAATTGTTCTACAAGTAAAGAGAAAAAGTAAAGAAAAGTAAAGAAAAGTGAAGATGAAGAAGTAGTAAAGAGTAGATGAAAAGCAAGTCAATTAGACACTGATGATTAAAATCCGATGATGTAGTTACTAATGGCTAGACTAAGTGATTAGGTGGAATTCGAATCCATTGGTGTCTCGGTATAGCCTGAGTACACGTGATAGCCGTTTCAGGAAATGACCATATAAATATATTGGCACACCCTTCCTAAGCATAGTCATCACCCACCACTAGACGAGGCAAGTTGAGGGGGAGACGAAGATTGATGGGGAAACAGCAAATGGAAGTTTCAAGGAGGGAATGAGGGGAAATACCGAGTCTAAGCTTTGCCTTGAGGTTGACAAAACGAGATTTATACCTGTAAATTTGTTCACTCACTATTTATACGTATATGGAGAAGGAAAACCAAAAGGGTTGCTTTTCGCAGTCAAATAATTTCTCTCTTCCCCCGGATCCCGTCCTCTGTGATCAGGATTTCCTTATTCATTAATATTCTTTCTTTTTCCTATTACTCTAATTATTTTTTTTATATCAATTCCATTTATACTATTTGAGGTTAAAATACCTTAAGAACCACAGTATAAATTTGAGAATTTCCTTTTGGGACGCTTTCCTTTCCATCTTTAAACAAAATCCATCCTTTATCTCAATCTCTATCTCTATCATTACTCGGACTGTAGAGAGTCTCTCGCCGAAGATTGAAGGGGAACAAGGTCCCAGCGGAGCGATATTTCTGGACCCCTGGGCCGTGTATATATATATAAATAAAACACCTAGTTTATATGACGCTCCGCTGGCGCCTATCCGGCGAGGACGATTGCATCGAGCTCTTCTCCCTTCGGTCGCTCTTCTAGTCTTACTGGGAGTTCTCCCCGAAGGGGAGCAAAGCTCGATGCAATCGTCCTCCCCGGATAGGGGCCCTAGCGGAGCGGTATAGATTCTAAAAATGAATTTTGTTAATAAATACGGAACCCTCATCACCTTAATTAACTTGATGAAGTGATAGCATGTATGTGTGAGAGAGAGATAAGAGTATGATTAGAGACTCTAATTTTTATAAAGAATAAAGAAAATGTTGGTTCTAAAAAGTTGCTATTGTGTGGCTATATGATTTCATAGTTATCTTATCAAAAGGAAAGAAATCATGGATTGCGTTTCCATTACAACTAGGATGAATTTTAGCCTTTCAGTTATTTTTTATTTTTTTAGAGCTGATCAGTTTGATGAACGGCTAATTACCAGTAAGTCGTTTTCTAAAGAAACGGTAGAGAGAGGAGGAGGAAAAAAGAAAGAAAGAAAGAAAGAGAGAAAAAGAGAGAGAGAGAAATTAAACATTTGGGTTAATAATTCTTGTTTACATAGACTTAAATGATATTACAGTTTTTATTTATTTTTTGTCTTTGTCTTGTTAGCACGGGTTAGGATTGCCCTGTTATAAATCGTATAAGCACATTGCGTATATATTAAATCAGCTTTTTTTTTTTTTGGGGTTGGGTACACCTAAACACCCTCTTATGCTAAATTCGTCTCTTATTTCCCTTACACCCCCCTTGGAGGCACCTCTCATCATCCACACGTTCTTATAAATAGGATGGCTTATCCCTTTATTTTTCTTTGTTAAATTTTTTTTTATTAAACCAAACAGTTCTTCTACTTCTCGTCTCTGTAGCCAGGAGAAGCAGAATAAAAGCAAGCAAGCAAGCGCTGAATAAATCATTCTAGAGCTTTACCGTATTGTATAGGCCCGCCCCCTTGGATTTGGATTTGGATTTGGAATTGGTCTTGGTCTTGGTCTTGGTCATCGCTGCCTATATAATCAAACATTAAATTAATCTCGCAACTATGGGTCTAAAGCAAACCAAATTTTTTGCAAACTCGTCCTACGAAGCTCAGGATGCTCAAATCATAATCTGTAGACAGTGTTCGTCCCATCTCTGTCTATCATCGTTGATCCTATCTGACAATTTTGTTGGTTCGTCTGGCCCGGCGTATCTCGTAGACAAGTTAATTAACTATCATCAGGATCCAGAAGTTGTTGAAACTTCCATGAAGACTGGTTCCTATCTTATTTCGCATGTTCAATGCCACCAGTGCTCAACCAAGTTAGGCTGGGTATACCGGAAGGCGTACGACTATCAGCAGTCGTATAAGGAGGGTAAATTTGTCATTGAAGAGAAGTATATCAGATCTATCGCAAACAACAGCTCAACCGCTTCCCTATTGGAGAATATGAAGAAGTCTCGTAGACGTTCGTCTGCTAATTCAACATTCTCTTCAGACTTATCAGAAGAAGATTCATTTAGATTTGAGAAATCAAATCATTTTGCTATTGGTAAGGGCAATGGCGGTAATGGCAATGGGAACTCAAGGATATCTCATCTTTCATTTCATTCTGAATCAGATGAAGGCTTTTTTAACAGATTACGATTCAGAACTTCAGACGTTGAAAAACTTGACGATATTGAAGATGAAGCTGTAATTGATGTCTAACAGACCCGGTCTTTTACCCTGACTGATTGTCTTTATTAATTTTTTTTTTGTTTGTCATATGCATTTGTATATACACCTTATTTATTTCCTTTAATATTCTCTTTTTTTTATTATCTCTTTATATATATATATCTTTGGATTTGGATTTGGTTATTTTTTTATATTTATCCGGTTTTATGGTTTGGTTATTGTTTTTTTAAAGGTTGGTTGGTTGGTTGTTTGGTTGGGTTCCGTTTACATATGTTATTTTACCCCGTTAGATAGTAATTAATATTGTTTTTAATAAGAAAAATATTATGTAACTACACAGTTTTCGTTATTTTTTATTAATTTATTATCTTTTATCTAATATACAAGTTATTTCTTTAACTTCCTCTTCTTCACCCCTTGTGAAGAATCTTCAATGTTTTTCCTCTTCATTATAGATTTATTGGTTAATCTTGTGTAAACTAAGAAATATGCAGATGGATCCTTCAAAGCTTCTCTTTCACTCAATTTATTAATATATTCATCATCGTAATTAGCCCATGAACCATCTGGTTGTAAACAATGAGCAACATAATGTCCGCTCAGAATTGATCTACCTTCATGAATAATTACTGATGTTAGTTGATATTTAATTCCATTTTTGGAATCTGATGCGAATGGTGAAAGATCTAAAAATTTTGGATATGAAATTGGTTGCTTCATTTTCAGTGAAGAGTTACCATTAAACTTAAATCTTTTTAAATGAACAGTTAAAGTTTCTGGTGCTCTATCTATAGTACTGATTTTTAAAGCATTTGTTCTTTGATGACAATTTTCACAAACATATCCAGATGAAGCATCCTTTTTATCAACTTTAATTAATTCTGATGAAAAGAAATCTTTTATAGATTTTTCAATTGAATATTTTTGTGATGGACTTAATTCTTCACTTGATTGTGCTTGAACTTGAGATTGTGATTGTTGTCCTTGTGATTCTAATGATAATGATGATTTTTGTGATTGTACAGAGTTTTCTTCAAGTTCAGCTTGTTTTTGCTTTTTCTTTAACCCTAATGACAAATCATAGAATTCTTGCTTAGTATTGGAAATATGACCACAGTTTTTACATGTGACACTTTGGTGAAGTAATCCACCAAAAATATCATAAATGATTGATTCATTAAGCTTAACCCCTTTTGGTGTTGAATCTTCTTGTAATCTTGACATTAAAGACATATAGTATTCATGCGAATCTTCTTGTTGCCATTCACTCATCATGCAGTTGATATCATCTAGTCTTTGAATAATTTTCTTTGGATTGATATATTTTGGTGATTTCTTAGAATTCTTACCATTACCCCCATTATTGTTGTTATTGTTATTATTATTATTTCCTCCATCTTCAAGTCCCCACATTCTTCTTGAAAGTTCAGATAATACATGACTAACAGATCTTGGTTTTAAAACCTTATCATATTTTCCAAAATGAACATCATCCAAATAATGTTGTAAGGCTGGAATATGAATCATGGCTTGAATTGCTGAATTCATGTAACAAGTAACACCATGATTTAAAAGACCAACTGGCTTCTTATTTGACAATTCTCTCCAATTTTTATAAATTCTCAGTGAGTTATTTGAACCTCTATCGTTCTTATTTTCATTAATTTGAAAATATTCATCAGAATCAAGTGGAGGTGGAGTAAGTTTTATTTCCTTTTGAGATTCTGATTCTGGTGATGTAGGTGGTGTAGTTGATACGGGAACAGAAGATGAATCAGCATCAGCAACTTTCTCATCCTCATCCTCCTCCTCCTCCTCATCATCATCATCTTCTTCTTCATCATCATCATCCTCTTCTTCTTCATCGTCATCATCTTGTTCTTCAGAAGATACATCATTATCAAAATCTTCATCATCTTCTTCGTCGTCCTCATCTACTTCGTTTTCTTCTAACTTTGACTCTACCTCTGGATCTACCGATGGCTCTGCTTCTGGCTCTGCTTCTGCTTCTTCACTAGTACTCTCTGGCTGTTCAGAGGCTGTATCTGGAAACTCGGAGGCCGATTCATACTCAGATGATGAACCTTCTTCAAGGCCCTCACCAAGCTCTTCTCCAATTTCTTCACCAAGCTCTTCTCCAAGCTCTTCACCAACCTCCTCCTCCTCCTCAACAAACTTCCTCTTCTTCCCTTTCTCAGCTCTCTTCTCAGCCTTGGTAAGAAATTTCTTCCCGGTATAAGCCTGAACGGCCTCGTACATGGATCTCGGTTGCTTCTTCATCTCAACTGGCTTTGCCTCTTTCTCAACTTCTCTTGGTCCTGCTTGCGATTTCTGCGCTTTTTTACTAAGCACAATGTATCCCGCAGGTTTCTCGGTTGATTCCTTTTCTGACTGACGGGCAGGAACGAACGTAAGTGGATTGGAAACTATTCTATCTATAAGTGGTCCAATAGTATTGCTTGGTGTAGAAGACATGTGTACTTGCACAACCTAAACTAAATTCTGCTGCAGCACTTTCTACTTTATGAATATATTTTTTTTTTTTTTTTTGTTTCCCCTAACTTTTTTGGATGTCGGGTTGGTCGCAATTTATGTATATATAAATATTTAATGCGATGCCTTTGAAAATCTCTAAATTGATTGTATTATTCAGTTACCTGTTTCAACAGTGGAACTTTGTTGTTGTCTCCCTTATCTCTTAAGATTTGGTCTATGAATATACCCTTAACCTAATCTCTATCCCTTTTTTTAACAGCAGGTCTTAGCGAGCGTGTTATCTAGCCTTTTTTATACTTTTTCTTTTGCTATTTAAAAAGAAGAAGAGTGAATTTTTTGATGGCTGTTTTGATCTTTCACGCGAAACAATTTTTTTTATTTTATTTATTTTATTTTTTTATTTTTATTTTTTTTTTTTTTTTTCCCTCTTCCCTCTTCTCTCTTCTCTTCGTCTTCTCTTCTTCCTCCTTTTACACTTTCCTCATCTTTTCTCTTATATACAGGAGATGGTTAATCCTAATTATTAATTTACGACATTTATACATTCACATTGTCTATATATATATATATATACAATATATTCTGTCACGTGACAAATAATTTGTTCATCACCTTCTTTCACATTTTAACAGTAACAACATTAACCTACACAAACAGTCTACTTATTACTTTCTTATTACATGAGCTATTATATGATGGTATTTTTTTTTTCTTTCTTAACAAACTTAATTTAAATTAAAATATGTCCCGTGATGAATTAATATGAAATTATTTAATGAAGGTTTGAATTGTATAAGTAAGGGTAGATCGCGCGGTTAATCATTAGATATTTAGTAGAGACGTCTCTATAGAATCACCGCTCCGCTAGGGCCCCTATCCGGGGAGGACGATTGCATCGAGCTTTGCTCCCCTTCGGGGAGAACTCCCAGAAAGGCCAGAAGAGCGACCGAAGGGAGGAGAGCTCGATGCAATCGTTCTCGCCGGATAGGCGCCAGCGGAGCGTCTTATTATGTACTACCTTATTGTAAAAAACGGGACAAGACCAGTGTTTATCTTACCCAGGGACTAAAATTGACGATCTAAATAATAATAAGAAGTGTGTAATGAAATTAAATGCATTGGCTAATGGCTAGAAAGAAGTTCTGGTTTGGGTTTCATTTCTGGTTTGGGTTTCAGTCTTATAGTCTTGCTGTAATAGGCAAATAGAATGAATAACTATATATAAAATGTAAAAATTAAAGAAATGAATAATATTAATATTATGAATACTTATTGTATAAGAAAAAACACACTCTTGATTATTATTAATAGTTTTTATTCTCCAAAAATCTTTTGTTGAGCTTGTAAGGTTAGTAAATGCTCAATTGAAGAAACACCAACTTTTTCACCAGATATTTGTAAATTTTGTAAATGTTTAGCAGTTTTTGCCAATTTCAATTGATGTTCGTTCGAAGTTGAGTACTGCTCAATATGTTTCACTCTACCACCTATTCTTTGTGGGTTAAATGATGATATGTTATGCGATAAATGATTGAGATGAGGTGGGAGGTGTGAACTGTGCTCATTCGTCTTTCTCCTCTGGAATCTTCTTTCTCGGTCTAAATCAGAAGTAAATCCAGTACCTCCATATACAGACGAAGATGAAAGTATATTTGTTACAACTGGTGTATCAATCTCATCGTCTTCCTCAGAGTCAGCTCGTTTGTTTCTGATAACGTTAACATTTGAAGACTCCATGGAGGCGGCATCGTCAACGTCTGAGACATTCAAGTTTTCTCCTGCAATATCTCTTTCCGTATCCAAGTCACTTTCGTCACTCATTTCTTCATCATCGTCTTCACTCAAACTAATCTCACTTTCTTTGATATTTGATCCAGCAGGTAATTTCATCTTTTCCTGGAGTCCCGCTGCAAAGTTCTTCTCTAATCGAGGTTTAGGTAACCGGATTCGTTCCCTTTTCTCACTCTGGTATTTGTGAACTATATTCTTTAATATCTCAACAACTTTTTGGTCTCTCCTTTCACTATCCTCTTTCAGAATAATCCCAGATATCCAAGACTTGTTATTCAATATATCGATAATATTAGAATCATTCTGTGAATGGAATACTTCAACTTCAAGTGGGTAGTATTCTTCAAAATGTGCTCCAAAATCTTGACGCTTCTCTTTTGGAATCTTACCTCCTCCATCTCCAGTCTTTGGCTTACCATTACTTCTATTCTTCTTCAGAGTCTCAGGAAATGTCCGAAATGCTCCAATCTCAACAAATCCTTGAGCTTTGGTCTTTGATGGATCTATAACTACTGCTAAATACGGATCTTGAAAATTCTGATTCAAACTTTGAGTAGCAACATCAATCCCAGATAACCAGCATCCATATCCAGGGTGTGAGTGATACCACCCAACTATATGTTCCAGCCTTCCAACTTTTTTCAGTTGCTCAAGGTATTGTACCATATATTCATATCCCTCCGCCTGTGCATTTACTCTCGTTTCTGTTCCTTCAACTGGTAAAGGATAAGCATCCATTACAACAATTGCATTGCCGATTATCTTCCCCGTCATCATTCCCATGATCTCAATGTTTCCACCAGATGCAGCGTGTAGTGACATTTTAAGAAGTGCCAATGAAGAAACGTATGTCTTGGTAAAATACTTTGGTTGCTTCTTCCATGGTCGTTCTTCCATTACTTTAGGATTGGATTTCATTTGATATATCCCATTAACATCAATATTCTTTCCAGTGACTGATTTAGGAGCATCTTTACGAAGATAATCAGCTAAATAATGTATACCCATCGTTCTTACACTTCGTTATCTGGTTTTATCTTTATATATTCAATTTTTTTTTTTTTGGTTTTTTTTGTGTTTTCTAATTATACCCCGGACCCATACATAATCGATATATATCTTTTTATTTTTTTGTTTTTTTGTTTTTTGATTTTGTGGAGCTTCTCTCATATATTTTTTTTTTATGGTTGCAAACTTAAATCTATTCCCTTTAATAGATTTATTCATCAAAATATTTTTCATTTTCTCCCTGTGGATAATTTGGATAATAATATTGATAATATGGATATGGTTGAACCCCATCATATGGAATAAATTGTGGATATGGGTAATATGGAGCATTTGGTGGAGGTGGAGCTCCTCCACTATAATTCATTCCATTCCCACCACCATTGACAACTTCATTATTGGGAATGTAATAAAAATATGGTTGCTTTAATTGATTCTTCCCATTTCCTGATTTATTCAGTAATCCATTATTTGCCCCAATTGAAGTGTTGGTTGTACCAGCAGTGTTTTCCTTATCAACTCCAGATTTTTCACTTTTGACAGTACTTGAAGTTGGGGAATAACTCTTGGAATTTGAATTGGTTGAAGTAACACTTGCCGGTGGAGTTGTATGAATAACATTATCATGAATTTGTTGAAGAGGTGATGTTGGTGATAAAATTCCTTGATGATAATACGATTTTGGGATGAAATTTTTCCCAGAAATTGCAGACTGTTGATGACCGAAAAATGCATTTCTACCTGAATTAGTATATTCTTCACTTCTTCCCGATTCATACTTTGCTAAAAATTTCTTCCCACCATTACCAACATAACTACTGCTTGTATAATGATGTTGATGTTGTTGTGCACTGCCACGATTTCCAAGCGATTCAAATTTTCTAATATTTGGTCTGTCTTCTCTTCCACGAACTCTATAATTTTTACCATCAGTATCATCATTTCCAGCATGGACTCTCCTAGAAAAATTGATAGGTGGAGGAGCTAATTGAAATCCATTTCTTCCAGATTCCCGTCCCTTGTATAATTTTGAATTATGAATTTCTTTATATTGAACATGCATCGTTCTTTCTTTGAACATCGAATGATTTTCCTTTTCAACGGCAGTGGCAGCACTACTTTCAAGTTTATATTTAATAAATGCAAAATCACTAATATTTGGTCTTTTAGAAAGATAAATATCAACTATTTCACCATGTTTACTAAATCTTTCAAATAAATCATCTTTATCGATATCATTAGATAGTTGACCAATAAAAATTGATTTCTTGTCAAATAATGGAATTCTACCTTTGCCAGCAACAGCACCAGCATCATCAGATTCTTCTTCACCTTCTTCTTCATTTTCATCATCATCATTATCATCTTTAGCCTCAATATTTTGACACCATTCAATCAATTTTGTTCTATCTGTCTTCAAATTTACAAATGATCTAATTGCATCTTCACGATATACAAACTTGATATACCAAGATTTGGATTTTTCAACTTCCGTTAATAAAAATCCCTTTTCATCACTGGCAAGTAAACTCTCTAATTCACCAAAAGCTTCAAAATTAGTTCTAACTTCCATTTCATCAAACAATGTTGAAGAGGAGAAAAACAAAGTACGATTAACTTTGGCACGTTCACAACGAATGATTCTACCATTCAATTCAGTATTATTAGCTCCCAAAATGGCCCTTCTGGCATCTTGATCGTTATTATATTGAACAAATGCATATGGTCTGTTGTTTGTATCTCTAAGAACCTTAACACCACGTAATTGACCCCATTTGGAAAAAGCATTATTAACTGCAATTGCAAGATTATCATCAGATAAAGTTGAAGTTAATGAAGCAACAAAGACACAAGAAGATGGTTTATCGCGACTACTAGTAGCTTGAACCCCTGTATTTGCAACACCATCAGAATCTGAAACAACAACGACACCATTAGTATTAGTACCACTACCAACAACACCATTTCCAGTCTTCAAAGTATTTTTGTTTGAGGAATCTAAGGACTCTTTATCCTTATCTTTACTAGGAGCAACAGAGCTCGAAGTTGATGATGTTGCATCTTCTAACTTCTCAATCATTTGATCGATATTTAATCGATCAATAAGTTTCGATTTCAAAATAGGTGAAGTTGATCTCTTCTGAATGAAATTATTCTTTTGCATTATGTCTCCAGAGCAAACGTAATAAAATATTCCAAATGAAAAAACAAATATAAAAAAGTAAAAGAAAAGAAAAGAAAGGAAAGGAAAGGAAAAGAAGTACAAATATAATTTAAAAAAAGTGGGAGTTTGGATTCACTTCTTTGTGCACTTGGCTGCAAAACCAAATTGGTGTGGATAAGGCAAAAAAATTGAAACTCAAATTTAACTAATTTATAAAACTATTAGTCTTTCCAATCAAGCTGAATCATATATATTTCAATTAAGAAATCTTATTATTGATTGTGAATCCAATATTCCCAGTAATTCCAGAAAATATATAACTTGTCCCAAAAATAGTAGGAAAAACGGGTGGGTTACCACCAGCTAATATTCTTTCAGCCTCAAATATACAATGATATCACATATCAAGAAAAATTTCCTACTATTCAGACAGATGAACCAGCTACATCTATTGTCAAGGCCAGAAATGATCTCATAATCGAGGAAAGAAGATCAATCCAATCACTCTGTGTTTTAGATTGATGCCAACAGAGTATTTTCCAATTTCAGCCTAAATCATCTCATTAAGTCCAGTTCCGTTAGGACACCTGTCTAGGGAGTAGGAAGATTGCATCAACTTTTGCTCTTCTTTGGAAATATTCAAACCTAATCCTTAGATAGTACGATCGAAGGAAGAAGTACTCAACGCAGTTGTCCTCGCCGGATAGGCGCCAGTGGAGCGTATTTCAAAAATATGGAATTATGCCCTTTCACTCAAGACACCACTCCTCTTTGGACCCCTTTCCCGTCCTGTGCATTTTTTTTCCATTATAATAGATATCGACTAAAAATTCTCAATATTGTTAAAAGTACGATAGAAGGCATAAAAGATCTATGTTGTGTGTGTTCTTAGTCTGAAAATGAACAAGTTTGGTAAATTGCGACCTGAAATATTCACTTCATTAATGAAATTTTCATCAAGTTCTAAAGAAAAAAATTTCTTTTTATTACTAAAAGGAGGAAGAGATGATTCGTTATTGTTTCTGTGCAAGAGTTTGGGAGGAATTATATAATTAATATAAAGTTTAGTTTGACTATCTTTATTGAAGATTTAATTTAAAAAAGAGAGTGCTCATAATTTAAGGTTTGTGATAGAATCTTGCATGGAAAAATAGAGCCAAAATCCGGTAAGGTATCACGTGCATACCATAAATTTTTTAAAAAAAAGAATAACCGACCGAACCAAAATTGATTTTCAATTAAGGAAAAAGGAGTTTGGCGGTTCGGAGTAAAGTGGGGGAGAGAATAGGAGGAAATGAATATTTCCGAAATAGAAGGAGAAAGGTGATTTGTTTATTGAAGCATGGTGGAAAGTTGGAATTAGATGAATATGGAGAATAATTATGGAAAAAAATGGTGAAGAAATGAGGCGATGAATTGAATTGAGTTGAGATGTATGAGATGAACAAGAAGAATGAGATGAATAAATCGGTAATTAAAAGAAAGAAAAAAAGCAGGTGATTGACAAGAAGATGACGTACATCATGGTGTTTTTTTGGTTACCTAAGGGACAGAATACGAGTATATTGAATAAAGAGATGAAAAAAATAATAAAAGAAAAAAAAAAATAGGGAATATTTTTTAAAATTTTTCCGACAATCACGTTAAAATGAATTAACCCGGGATTTTAAAAAGAGAATGGATTAGGAAAGGAAAGGAAGATGAAGGAGATGATATTAGAAACAACCAAAACCAAATGGGGACCAAGCATAAGATGGATAGCCAGCAGAATGGAACGATCTTTGGATAAATAACGGTCGGTTAGTAGTCATAGAGATTGAATGAATGATTTCTGGGCCAGGCAGGCCACCATCAAGCTCGGTGTCAGTTGTACATGTTGAAGATGCTGGATGGTTTGAAGAGGAGGAGGACGGAGGAGCCAAAAAATTTCTTTTTTTTTTTCTCCATATTATTTTTTTTTTTTTTTTCAGTATGAAAGCGAGCCATCTCGAGTGGCCAGTACCCCCATGCTTTTGCTTAAGGGCTCAAGGAAATTTCTCCACTAAATCTACCCCTCAAAAAAAATGGTAGGTGAGAAATTTTGGTTATAGTTTATGGGTGGGGAGACTAAAGGATAAATTTAGGGGTTAGAAGATAACGAATTTACGGGGATAAGCAGGACAACACGGGTAGGGTACAATGTTGGAGGGTATTGGAGGTGGGCTGAGAGACGGGTCCAGCTGTGGGTCTCTGGAGAGTCTGTTGGTATTACACCCCGCTATTTCTAGCAGACGTTTTTTTTTTTCTTTCTTTTTTCCTTGCCAGTGGCCCGCTGCTCATATTGCACACACCCGGCCACTCGATCTGAGAGTGAGAGAGTGAGAGGCTCTCCCTAGTTTCTCACACTCTTCTTTCTTTCTTTCTCATCTCTTTCTTCTTTGTTATTAAAGTTGTAGTATTTACATTTTTAAATTTAGCGACATATTTAAGCAATCAGATAGTTTGTGATACTGAGAGATATCAGTTTACAAGACCATATTTTTGTCAGCTTCAATTTTTTTAATCCATTGCAAGCTACTTTCGTTGGCGTTCAGCCCCCCCTCCTTCCCTCCCCCCAACTTTTGCCAGCTTATAATAATTTGCCCACCAAATAGGGATACAAGGATACAAGGATACAAGGATACAAAACAAAGATATAAGGATCGCATAAGCAAAATTTGATTCAATATGATGGATGTTAAGAAGAAAGACCCGACTCAGAGACCGTATAAATGTCCGATGTGTGACAAAGCATTTCATAGACTCGAGCATCAAACAAGACATATCCGTACACATACAGGGGAGAAACCACATAGTTGTTCATTCCCAGGATGTTTTAAGAAGTTTTCACGTTCTGATGAGTTAACGAGACATTCACGAATTCACACTAATCCTAACTCGAGAAGGAATAAAAATTTGTCGAAGGCAGCCGAGGCTGACGAAGACGGGAGTCCTCCTGCTAGTTTGACTAGTGCTAATAACAGTGGCAGTAGCGCAACTGATAGCGCTTCTGTAGGCACTCCTGGAGGGTCGACTATTAGCTCGAGTGGTGTTGAATCGTCTACAAGCAGTGGAATCAACGTTGTAATTGGCTCGTCACCCCCACAAATCAAAAAATCAATAAGCGAATCTCCAAACGATTCAGACAGCCAAGGCGATGACCTGCCGATGAAAGAATCTGACGAGGACTCAACCGGATCAAACTCGGGTCCCGGAATTGCAAGACCGCCGTCGACGATGAACATCGATATTCTTGCTAGTGCTGCGTCCGAAGAGTTGAATAAGCTTGAATCTACTAAATCGTTACCATCTTTGACAGATTATTTTTCGTCAGGACAGCAACGCCAGCAGCATCAATCTAATAAGCAACCATCACCAGCGACGAATAAAATAATTGCGCCATTATCACAGGCTCCAATCAAGCCACCGTTGAAGCAGTCACATTCTTACTCGACCAACAGTTTACAGTATTTATCAAACATTGCTATCAATAATAACCCAGCGCAGACTACGTCATCTAGTATGTCTAAAAGTTACACAACGTTATCGAACTCCTCGAAGACTCACCTTAATACCCTCTCGTCTTTACAAAGAATGACCCCAATAGTGCAACCACAGCCACAAATTAATACTCCCAAGGCTCACGTACTTGAAGACGCTGACATGGAATATGTCAGACAAAAATTGAAAAAATCGAGACCAAATTCTCCAACCCAAAGAACATTCACTTTACCAAATTCACCAGTGTTGGGCTTATCGAACAATGCAACTCCGATACTTTCAGCGAATAATTCTTCGACGAACTTATCGGGTTTGTTTATGACTCCAGTAGTGCGCTCCGACAGTTACACTAACAATAACCAATACTTCCAAAATGGTGGAAGAGTTGTTAGTGGTGGGAGGAAGACACCGCCAAAGCAAGGAACTTCTGGTGGCTCGAAATTATCGCCCAGTCAAAACATCCACCACCACCACCAACCCATAACGGAAGATTTATCTAATGCGTTGCCTCCATTGAGAAGTCTCAATTTGGAGCTACCAACAAATCTCTCCATGACCTCATTCAATTTCAGCGAACCACCTTTAATATTCAATAAGGGCCCAAGAAGTTTGAGCTCGAGTTCGGGCAAGAGTGGACAGTTGAGAAAGTATCTCGAAGAAGGCAATTGATGAATAGAACCCAAGGTTTCATAATATATTCAGAAACAAGGTTTATGGTAATAAGTGTATTTTTAGTGTAATATAGAATAGCAATATAGAATAAAACATATTTACAACTCAATATCTGACCTACTCGTAATTATAAGATAAGAGCAAAGCACAACAATTGCAGGATACTTCTATCCAATTCTTACATATACGTATTGAATATCTTCTCCTCTATCTACAAATATATCATATCTATAATATTTTATTCTAAAGTTTATTTATTTTAACTGGAGCAGCGTGAGCTCCATACAAAATATGTTCATTTTCGATTATATATCGTCGATTCCACGAGCTTATTTGGTTAAGTCAACACCACCAACAGCCCAGACTTCGTTTTCATCTTCAAACCTATCAGAGAATAAAGTTTCTTCATCACCACCTTGTTCGATTCTTTCTCTTTCAACACTTGCTAATCTAGCAGCGACTCTCTTAGTGTAATCACCAATTGATCTTGGTTGGATCTTTGCACCCAAAATGTTGGTGAATTCAGTCTTACCATCGAACCATTCATTAAAAATAACCATCTTTTCATCTTCAACTAATTGGAAAATTGATAACCAAGCCTTTTCAGCTGCTAATCTAATTGGGATGATTGGGTCTCTAATACAAGTGAAAACACATGGTGCTAACATATCCAAATATTGACTAATGGCCAAATCATATTTCAATCTAGCAACGGTACGTAATGCAACGAGTGCTAATCTTCTTGAGTCTGGTGAATTAGAAACTGGTTGGAGTGAATTTTGACACAATTGTTCAACTAACTTGTTGACAATTGCGTCTGGTAATTCAAATGCAGATTCACTAACAACAGGATTAATTGTCTTTGGTGACTTGAATTCGCCGTTTAATAATAAAATCTTACCAATTGCAACGGTTGCATTATCACTAATATAAACTTTAGTTGAGTTAGCTGATTCAATAATAAAATCAACGATCTCTTGTAATAATCCAGTTTGGAAAATGTGATTTGGTGCATCCTTCAAGAATGAATTGATTGATAAAATAGCAAATTTCTTGTTAGTTTCATCTTCATTTTCTAAAATCTTAGATTTTAAAATATTGGTGGCTTCGCTTGACAGTAAGATTTTGGATAAAGATCCAACAAGTCTTGCATAGGCAACTGATGATTTTTCATTAACCTTGGTAATTTCCTCTTCAACTAAAGTCATGATAGAAGTTTTTGATGCTTCACTCATGTTCTTACCAGCCTTACTGACAACTTCTAAGATACCTCTAAGGATGGAAGTCTTAACTGCCTGCTCAGTGGCGGCTTTAGCACCGGAAACCAATTCAGTGACTAACGAATCAACTCTTGGTTGGAATTCAATTAATACACCAAGTGCCAATACAGCCTTATTACGTAATTTATCATTGGTTGGATCGGAAATAGATCTAACAAAAGTTCTTTGTAATTGCGGAATAAATGGTCTCAAGAATTGTGGAATCTTACCCAATAAGGCAGTAAGAGCTTCCAAGATAGCAGCCTTAATATCAGAGTTAACCTTTTCACCAATTACACGAATTAATGGACCAGTAATTGTAGTTGCAAATGGCTTCAAATTAGCGGCCGGAGTCTTATCAATGATTTCAGCAATACCAGAGGCGGATAATTCCTTTTGTTCTGAGTTACCATACATTAAACCATGTAAGAAGATTGGTAAGATACAACTTGGACCACGAGGTAAAACAAAACCAGCAAGGTCTTCACCACGGACACCTGTTAAGGCTAAGGCTTGACGAGTTGGCTTTACTAATTTTTCTAATGACTCCTTACTTTGCTGTTTGACAATAGCAGACAATGCATCAAAAGTACCTAAGACTACTTCAGGAGTGGCCTTATCACCCAATGAAAGAACAAACTGTCCAATCATATCTTGAGTGTAGACAGAGTAATCCAAATGAGTGTTAGTGAAGAAGTTACCTAATCTAGCATAGATAACTGCTCTCTTACCAGCATCTTCGTGCTTAACTAAGGATAACAATTGTTGCATTAATGGATGTAAACCTTCGTCTGCATCAATGGCTAAAAGAACACTGTCGAAAGCATCCTTGATTTCTTGTTGTTGTTCTTCAGATTCGTTGTTCGCCTTAGAGTCAAGTATAGCTTGAACCATAACGTTCATGACGTGACCTAAACGTTTGTATAAAGCTGGACCAGCAACAGAGGCTAATGAGGCCAAAGCAGTGGCCTTGAAGGCATCAATAGGTGGAGCCAATAAAGATGGTAATAAGATTGGGAAAATAACATCAGACTTAGTGGCCATGATATCACGTAAAGCCAATAAGGCATTTTCACTAACTCCACCCTCACCTTCATCAGATCCTGTCTTTAATAAGTTCAACAAATGTGGCAAGATTTCATCAATAACAACCTTGCCTAATTCTTCTTGTAAAGATTCGAATGCTTGAGCAGCAGCTGCTCTAACACCAGGAGCGGGATCAGTCAATGCATCTCTGATAGTTCTGATAAATACATCTTGGTATTCAACAAGAGCATCATGTTGAGATGATCTAATCAATTCATTCAATGCGATACAAATACCTTGCTTAGCATCATTATCAGATGAGTTGTTAAGCGATTCTTCCAAAGTTGGTAATAATTGAGCCAATGCATTGGCACCAACACGACGAACCATGTCACCCAAAGTTTGAGCAGCAATTGTACGTTGAGTTTCATCAGGCGAGGCTAAACGTAAAACAATAAAACGAGTAAGAGTTGGTAAGATTTCCTTAACTGTTCTTGGAGTGTTGGCAACCAAAGCCTTCCATATATCAACTGCAGCGGAACGAACAATACCAGCAACATCAGAACGGCAAATGAATAACAATGCCAAGATTCTGTCACGACGTTCTTGACCCAAAGATTCAGTAAGAGCTCTATTGATTTCAGATGATTGGACACCAACGTCTTCTTCTTCATCATCACTTTCCCCATCATCATTATTGTCATCCAAGACCTTACTACTAATACCAGTGACTTGGAATAATAAATCACCAGTTAATTCAACAGAAGATAATCTAATTCTGTAGTTTTCATCAGATAAACCTAATTCTAATTCTGGTAATAATAAATCAACAGCCTTCTTAGCGTAATTCTTAACAATAAGTCTACCAGCTCTCAAAGCAGTATCTCTAATTTCTTCATCAATATCAGCCAACCCATTAAGAATTGGTGGAATAATCTTAGATAAGTAAGGAGAAAATTGAGAACCAAAACATACTGGTAAAAATAACAATAATGGCATAAAACCGGCTCTGATGTAATTTCTAGACGAAGTGGCATTACGTAAGATTTCTGGTAACAATTCCTCTAATTTGTTGATACCAAGACCACATACAACTTCAGATAATGCTTGAGCAGAGCCTAATCTGTCACCAGCTCTAGATTCATCTTGTAAGGCATCTAATAATCTTGGAATCAAATCTGGGAATTGATCTTCACCTAATTTTTCAACAAGAGAACCTAAGGCTCTAGCAGCAGTAGATCTGGTACCTGGAACTGGGTCGACCATAGCAATTTCTAATTCTCCAAC
This sequence comes from Dujonia santamariae, assembly GCA_030578175.1. Classification (NCBI taxonomy): domain Eukaryota; kingdom Fungi; phylum Ascomycota; class Pichiomycetes; order Serinales; family Debaryomycetaceae; genus Dujonia; species Dujonia santamariae. Next base: position 10,461 of record JANIVZ010000083.1, on the reverse strand, counting down.
TAATTGAGATAAGTATGGTTTCAAGTCACCACCGTCAACCAAGAAAGCCATATTCCCGACAATTTGACAAGCCTTTCTCTTAGTGGCAGCGGATCTATCTCTCATACCTCTATGAATAACGTGAATAATCAAAGCCAATGATGGACCATCAATGTAATGGACGAATTGAGTCTTAATTAACTTATCCAAAGCGTCATCAGTGTACTTAGTTGGATCACCAATGGCATTAAGCAAGTCGGAAACAACTTGTTGGATTTCTGGATTACGAATAACTTCACCAAATCTCTTTAATGATTGATCTGCGGCCTTTCTAACTTCCTTATGAGTATCATTAAGAACACCAACAATTTCTGGAACAATGGTTGACAATGAAGCTGATAATTGAGTAGGATCTAAATAAGCCATAGAACCTAATAATTCTACAGAACCCTTCTTGGATCTCCATTGAATTTCATCCAAATTGGCAATAGCCAATGGAATCAATTGTTTAACCCCAAAACTGGTAGTAGATTTCATAATTTGTCTAGCAGCTAAATCAGTAGATTCACGAACTTCGGGAACTTGATCACCTAAAGACTTAAGAATGATTGGTAATACTTCAATAACGTATGGTTCAAAGAATTTTCCTAATAATTTAGACAAACAATAGATAGCAAGGGATACACCTTCACGACGTTGAGCATTCTTCTTATCATCTGAAGCATCTGTTAAAGTTCTTAAAACATCGTACTTAGATAATGCTTGAATACCTGAACCCTTTACCAAACCAGCAATACCATAGGCAGCACCGCGTCTTAAACGTAAGTTAGCACCTTCTAAGAACAAGTTATCGAGTAAAATGTCAAAGTATTTACTTAATTGGTCCTTGTTGAACTTGACAACTAATGGAGCGATACATTCAGATACTGAAAATTGAACGTCTTCGGATGATGTATCAAGAGTTTTCAATAATCTTTGAACAATAATTTCCAATCTTGAATCAGTCTCATCCAAATGACGAGCAAGAGCACCATAAAGAATAACAACAGATTCAACAATTGGAACGGTTGCAGGAGCGGCCTTTGCCTTTGATGGAGTCTTAGTGTTAAGAAGTGGTTTTCTATTCAACAGCAGTTTTGTAGAAAGTGGCTTCTTAGCAGGAGCAGGAGCAGGAGCAGCTGCAGCAGAAGAAGCTAAACTATCGTCAAAAATTGGAATCAATTCTGAAATAGTACTAGAACCATGCTTTTGAATAATATCGACACCAGCTTCTTGTAATTCTTGACGAACAGTAGTATCCTTGTCCGCTAATCCCTTTTCTTTCACTAAGAAATTAAAGATTGTAAGAACAGATTCAGTGGTCAATTTTGAGTTTAATTCCTTAAGAGTTAAGGCAATAGTAGAACGACCTTCCCAATTGTCTTTTTGTTCTTGAGAGGACTTTATGACTAATCCAAATTGATCAACAAGAGCAGCAGGTGGTTTTTCCATTATCCAGAAAGTTTCAATTAAAATTGAAAGAACCTCTGAAATATCATCAGCTTGTACACCATTTTTGATAGCTTTTGCTATAGAGTATCTTAAACCGTGGTCAACGTTATGGAACAAAGGAATCATGACTCGAATAAATTCTTTTGAAGGTAATAATTGGAAGTCATTTTCATTCCAAATGGCAGTCGCTAATTCTCTACTTTGTTCGTCATTATCGTGGACGGCAATCCATAACTGAGGCGAAAATGTAACTTCTTGTGCAAAATCTTGTAAATCAAATTCGGAATCCAAACCTTCTAATACGGCTGTTCTAACAAACACTTCAGGGGCAATAGTAGTATCCAAAAGTAATTGCAAATCTGAATTATTAATATTAACAGAGATATGTTGACAAATAGATAAGAAGCATTCTTTAGCTAACTTGGCTCTAGTTGGTAACTTCATCAAGGATATCAATTCCTTTAAGATATAAGTTCTTGGAATGAATTCGTCTTCAAATGCTTCAGCATGGGAACCAATGATTTCCATTGCTAATAATAATTGTTCTTCTTCAGGGTCTTCTTCGACGAATTCAGAAGTGACAGCTTGTCTTGAGGCAGCATTTTGTATAGCAACTCTTTTACCATTTTCCAAAACTTGTTTCAATAATGGCAAGATGTATGATAGCGAAAGGGAATCCAAAGGTTTGGAGTCACTTAAAAACTTGATTCTAAACAAAAGTCTTGAGATTAAGTGAAGGATAGGTTCTTCAAGATAGTTTTCAGCGACATTGACTACCTTATTAACTCTTAAAGTGGCAACACCAATGAATAATTTCATGGTATCACCCAAACGAGAAGTTAAAAGTTGAGAAAGGTTTAAGTAAGTTTTCCAAGCAGAGTCACCAAAGAATTGGGAATTGTCAACCTCAGTAACAATTGATAAGACAAAGTCAACTGAAAATGGATACCAGTGCTTAGCACCATTATCAACTAAACCGCTGTTTGATTCTTGAACCAATTCGTTAACAATGTCAATACCACGAGCAAATGAATCTACAATGTTTTGAACACGACGACGAATTTCCAGTTCTTCCTTCAAACGAGCATCAATTTGTTGTTGTTCTTCTCTAGTGTACTTTTTTCTTTGCTGTTGACCTTTGCTTTCTAATTCCTTACGCATTTCTTGTTCCCATTTCTTTGTTTCAAAATCTTTAGAATTCTTATCAATAACTGCTTCCTTCTTGTTGGCAGTCAAAGGATCAATTACCAATTCACCTTCTAATGCCTTCCAGATAGAAATTTCTGTAGAGTCGATAGAATTTAATTTTTGGATATCAAGGTTGTTTTTGAAGTATTCTTCAATTAAATAGGTTGGAACAATATCTGGTTGAATGAACAAACATAAACCTATAGATTTAATTGTAGCTGTATATAATGGAGACAGTTTTGCTTCTGAGAAACAAGTGGTTAAAATGTCTTTATAATTCGAGACAATGATTTCACCAGGGTCAGCTTGACAACGTTGACACAATCCAGTCCAACCGTTCTTAATATTGATACCCGGATAGAAGGACAAGATAAGTAAATTTTTGAGGGTGGATATAGAGGTGTTTTCATTAATGATTTCACTAACAAAAGAAGAAACATGACCATATTGCATGGAATGAGAAGAATCATCATTCAAACGAATAATATCCAATAACCCTTGGATTAAGTCATCTGCAAAAGACTTGCTACCTTCTCTTTGAATTTCTCCTATGAATTTAACCGCTAATCTTCTGTATTTTACTTCTATAGTATTGGAAAGCGAGAAAAAAATCCAGGCATTAACTGTTTGTTTAAGTTCAGATTTTGGAACTGCTCTTAATGCTCTTAAGTACCATAAACAATCTTGACTAAGGATCTTAGAGTATACCTTTTGGTTCGTTAAGATAGTTTCAATGGATGTATTATCAATAGTCTTCTTACTGATAGAAGAAAGAACTAACCCAACATATGACGATGCAATACCCTTGTTAGCAATTGTTGGTAATGGTGCCTTGTTTGCCTCAGCTATAGATAATTCTAATGCAGGAAGGAATTGTTCAATGAGCTCAGTTTGTGGATTTGAGTAAAGAGCTTCACCAACCTCAGTGGCCCAAACCTTTCTCAAATTCAACTTCTTCTCCTTCAACCCTGAAATAACTTGATCGGTATACTTTTTCATATCAGAATCACCAGATTTTTGTATTATTATTTGATGAATAAAAGCTTGAACATAAGCAGTCAATGAAATTTCATTTTGATCCTTAGTAACTAATGGCAGTAATTGAGTTAAAATTTCCAAACTGTTAGTTGGAATTAAATTAATGATATTGGCAAAAATACATTTTTGTTCTACATTTGAAGTTGCCTTTAAAGCTTTGAAGATCTCAGAAATCAACTTGGAAATAGACTCTGCTGATGCAGTTTCTCTCAGTTGTTTCAAAAGAACCGCGAACGCATAAGCAGCACCGTTTCTAGTTTCTTCTTTCATTGATTTGAATGCTGAGATGAATTGCGGGAGAATTTTGTCAGATTTCAAGATTACAAGATCAATTAAGGAAAATTTCAATGGGTCAATGCTTTGGAATAATTCAGTAACCAAATGACCACCAAATGTTAATTCTGAAGATCTCAAGTTTGCCCTTTCTAAATTTGGTAAAATGGTTTCAGTAAATTCTGTCTCATCGACAAAGTCATGGATAAAATGACCAAAAATTGATAAACTTGATCTGTTTGGAGCCAGCTTTCCGAGTAAAATATTTTGAGAATAAAATTCAACAATCTTGTGAGTGTGAGATTTGAAAATTTCTAAACAAGTAGGATGTGTTGGTAACAACTCTGATACTGAATCAGAAAGAAGACCCAAAAGAGCCAAGCTTCCGTTCACGGTGGGCTTGCACAAGGTGGAAACATACGTCTCTACAACAAGTTCCAAATTCTTACTCTCGATAATAGTGTTCCTTATGGACAGCTTAGTCTGAATTAAGACAGATTGGTAAATTCTGCGATTATGTTTGTCGTGCTGTTTGTGGTCGCTTGTTATTTGTATGATTTGCTCCAATAAGGAAGCCTGGACGGTGACAATATCCTCAGTCAAGGCTGGTGAGCTCAAAACACTGAGTCTATTGACCCAGGCCAATAAGGAAAGTAAATCAGTAATAGCTAAAGATTTTGCAGGAATTGCCAAATCAAAAATGTACTTGACATATTTGTAAAGAAGTTCTGGCTTAGCGGCAATAAGAGCCTCAATAGCTAACAAGACTTGCTTCCTGCTCTCGTCATCTTGGTAGAAATTATAACTTTGTAATAATAAAGCCGAAATCTTGGAGAAGCTTTCTGAAGAAACGTCACCTTGTTGTACAAGTTGTCTGATTCTTACTAGTGTTGGAATTCTTACACTTGTCAAAGAAGTGGTCAAGTTTTGCAAGACGTTCTCATCCAATTGATCCCAGGAGGATGTCGCAATGGAAGCTGAGTCCGACATTGTATAACCAAAGTAAAGATTCTAGTAGTAACACAAAATGACTTGGAATAATCGTCTTTTACTAGCTCTTCTCTGTCTTGACTCACTTTGGGTTCTTGGTCCATTCTCACTAAAATTTTCCAGGTGTGCAGATAACACAAAAATTTTCCACACAGGACTGGCTCTGGCTCTCTTTTGATCTAAATTACCCGGAAAACGAGCGAGTACTATATATATACGTCGAGAGAACCTGGGGAATGTCGAAAGGTTTCTTCTTTTTTTCCTTATCAACTATAACAGTCGATGAAGAAAGGCTACAGTTAATTCATCTGTTTTAGCATTTTACTCACTAGAGTGGTAATTCCTGAGTCAATCGGGAGTGCCATTCAGGTGGGCGCTGCGGAAAACATCATGGCCACTTCACCACACACAATTAGTGATGTTAATAGTTTCTGAGGCTGTTGTTGATCAAACCACACCATCCCCTTTAACATATTATACTTTCTTTAATTTATTCCATTTATACAATTTTCTCCTTTTATTTGTCTTTTCTCTATTCTCAAGTCTTCCGTTGTTATTCTTGTTGTTGTTGTTGCTGCTACTACTACAACTATACTTCAGGTTATCTTCATTTGAAAGCCATTATACTATGGTGCTCGCTTAAGCAAGGCCATATGAATTTCACCCATCAGATTATTCAACATACTCAAAACGGGAAAGATAACCTAAGATTTTATTATTTGGGTCTTCAATTTTTTCTTCTTCTGTACAAAAGAAAATTTGACAATGGAGTTTAACTTCGAATGATTATGGGTCATATTTATAGAGGATCTATTAGCTCCAACGCAGGACGCTCCGCTGGCCCCCATCCGGGGAGGACGATTGCATCGGGCTCTTCTCCCTTCGGTCGCTCTTCCAGCCCTACCAGGAGTTGTACAATATCTGCCGTAGGCAGCTAAGCTCGATGCAATCGTCCTCCCCGGATAGGGGCCCTAGCGGAGCGGTATCAGTATATTCCATTAAATGGACAGTTTACCCCTTTGATATGACCCTAGACACACTACTCTTCACTAGTATGATGAATCCCGTAACCAGTGTGGTTAGAATGGAATGTTTTCATACTAAATCCCACTTAAGTAAACGTAATAACCTACAATTTTCATATTAATCTTGACGGTGCTTATTTTACTAGCATAGTCTGTCTTGTGAAGTGAAACAGTAATAAACCTAAGAATATACCTATTTGCGGAAGAGATTGTATAAGAGATTTGTTTCTCTGGAGATATTTGTGGTAGTAAGGGTTTAAAGGGTTAGGGAGTGTGAATTAATCAAATATAATAATAGATAGTTAAAAGAAAAAGAACTACAGTTTCAATGGTTACTAATAAATAATTTTATAAAAACTGACTAACTAACTAACTAGCTAATTTAAAACTACAGCAATTCAAACAATTTTTTCAGAAATATTAAGGATAGTACCGACCTTAATATATTAATATTCGTAACTTCATGTTCATTCATTTTCATTATTTTTTTTTCTTTTGGTGTTTTTTGCTTTTTGCTTTTAATTGTATTCTGGGATTGTCTAAGAAATTTATCCTCTTGCTATTATGTATACAATGTACTATAGTTAAATATGTTCCGTCGAAACCTATGCAATAAAATCGTTATCATTATAAGAAAGAAACCGGTTAAAAAAGGTGTGGATCTTTCTTCTTGTCTATTGTCCATGCTTGAAACAACATCTGTTACCGTATCTGCATGATCCATACTTGGACCAATTAACACATGGCTTAGATCTCCATTTTGGTGGCCTTTCGACAATTTTTAATTCGTTTTGTCCATGTGCAAATTGGCACTTATTCCCGTATGGACATACACCCATCTTTATAAAAGATGCACAGAGCTCAGTCTTATATAATTGAGTATTTACAAGCTGTGGCTTTTGTTTGGAAACAATTGGTGGTTGGTGGGTAATTCCATCTTTGGTCAAAGTCGATTCAAATTCGAAAAGTTCATCGTATGAAGTGGCTGATAAAGAAGTATTTCTAGAACTTAAACGTACATCGCTACCATTTGGTGAAGCTGGGGTTGGAGAAACTTCAAATTGGAACAAGTTTTCTTCGGTAAGTGAATTATGTGGAATAAAAGACGACTTTGATTCATTAGTAGTGTAATTAGCATTCCAAACCAGCTGGATAGGTAATTGTTGATATTGTTGTTGATATTGTTGTTGCTGCTGTTGTTGTTGTTGTTGTTGTTGTTGGAAAAAGAGGCTTTGCATACAAGGCTGATGAACAGTGACTGATTGAACTGGCTCTTCTAACCATAAATCAGGTAAAAGGTCACCATCAGATGTAGATGAAGTTGATGAAAAACTTGAACCAGGTGATGAAGAAGGTCTATAGAAAGGTGGAGCCTTGTTATCTGACTGTAAAGGTATAGTTTGAACGAATTGAATCATATAACGTGGTAAATTTCAGAAAGTGTTTGTATGGCTTTTGTTGTAGCTGTACAGATGATTAGTAAAAACTGTACACGGAACAATAAATAATAATAATAATAATAATAAAAGGGAAAGATAAATGGGAAAGGGAAAGGGAAAGATTACATTTTTGGAAAATTTCTATAACCTTGGGGGTTTGGGGTTTATTATATACCAGTGTTAATCCGAAATATTGGTAAAATTTTATTTTTTAAAAGTGATAAACGGCCCATCTGATGCTGCCATTACTTTTTATTGCATAATGCGTGTGCGGCGATGTGGTTAGGGGACGAGGAGTTTTTTTTTTTTTTTTATTTTATATTTTTTGGGCTCAACACCAACACGACATTATTCCGAATTACATGTTTTGTCAAGCCATTTTCTTAGTAGGAGAAAAAAAAAAAGTCACCCAATCTTCGATCGCACCACAATGTTTATTTGTTGGTGAGATCACCTTACTTCTCACCAGAACAAATGGTTATGTAGATGTCATGTCCAAAACCGATGTCGGTGTGTCGAATGTCAATGTCGGTGTGTCGCTAATGTATGGTAATGATTTTCTTTATTTTTGCGGTTTTTGGCTTCTTTCTTTTTCTTTTTGAGTTTAACTTTTTACTTCCTTGTTTATTACCCCATATTTCTTCCTCATTGCTTAATCATCCCTCCTTCTCCTCTCTCTTCTCCTCTCCTAATTTTTATTTTTTTTTTTAACGTTTAGTTAATCACATTATCTCCCCTCCCTTAATTTCATGGATGTGGAATTTTTCCTTACTCCAACTTTAAGAGAGGAGTATGTGATCACGAGCGTCAAAAAAAGAAATTTTCAGAGAAGAAACCTTAACTATCGGAGAGGGGATTTAGATTGCAAAAAAAAAAAGAATGATGGTGTAATGGTATGAAATTTGCTATGAAATATGCAACGGAGCAAACACCGGTAGCAAAAGTTGGTAGGTGTAAGTGCTTATAACACAACTACCCCACAAATATGGAAGATTTTGTTGTTTTTAATGTATGAATAGGAGTATAAGTTTTTGGATCTGGTGCAAGATTAAAAGATTATCATCATAATCATAATCAAAATCAAAATCATAATCATAATCATCACCAATTACCTTTTCTTTTTTTAAAAAAATCTCCCCTCTAAAAAACCCCATTTCTCCTCTATTTATCCATGCTATCAATCTTTTTCTTCTTGTTCTTCTTCTCCATCTCCACCCACCATCACTGTATTAGTTGATTTCATTTATATTTATCTTTGGAAAAAAACATCACTCCCCGTTCGATCACTCTTCAAATTCTGCCGCATGCAGAGAACAATCTTTTTTTGACAACCACTGAAACGCACACTTCCATTTCAAGGTCCATTTGTGCCTATCAAACTGTATTGAATTAACGACAAAGTACATCGGTAATTACAAAAAGAATAATGAAACTCATAATAATGTAGTTTCATATTTTATTGAATGTCATTGTCTTTATTCTCCTTTATTCTCCGTGGTGTGTCCTTCCAATAAGACCCAATAGCCATCACTAAATATGCGACCTAGTGAATCGGACTGATTAGTATAGTAGAGATTACCTTTATTGAATGAAGAACTATATAATTATCTAAAGCTATGAATCTAGACAAAAGGGGCTATTTAAGTTCTTTTCTCGCTATATGAGCCTAGTAGCTTTTATCTCTTTTGAGAAAGATACATGCATTATGAGCCTTATGACAAAGCAGATTATATTTGGTCCATTTTGAAATTGTTAGTACTTTCATGATTGATTGACCAAGTGTATAAAATTTATTAATATTTGATGAAGGTTTTCTATTGAATGGTATTACAGTATGCTTTAGAAATACCAGGCTCATATTATTTGTGAATTATGTTATTATTGTGTATTAGGATTAAGCACAGGGGGCTACTCATAGTCGTATTTAATTAATGTTTCTTTTGCAATCGTCCTCCCCAGATTTACTAGAATATATATACATTTAAGACATATTCATTTCATTTTTATTGACATAAAATACAATTTGAGGTAAAACCCTCTAAATCTTTGTATACCCTGGCAACCTGAAAACAACGTGTTGAAGTATCGCTCCTGAAGTATAACTGTGAGCTGTCAGAAACCCAATCAGTATCCAAATATAAGTATCGTTTAATAGTAATTTCATTTAATCGTCATCTCTTTTCATCTATCCTAAAAACGAAACGCCAGCGCAACATAAGTTTCTTCTTGTGAAATGTACTTTGAAAACTGGGGCCATCTTAGTAAAAGAAGTCATATGATCATTGGTAGCCAAAATTTCATTACATTTATCAGCCGGTTCCTTCGATTCATTTCCCCCGGTATTACCATTAACACTACTCTCCTTTGGTTTCTCTTCTTCCATATTAAGTGGTTCAGGTTGTGGTCCTGAGTCATTTTTATTTCTCTTTATATCCCAGACTCTAACAGTATTGTCTGCACCACTACTTACCAATACTCCACCATCTCTTGAAAATGCCAACGAATAAACGGATGATCTACTATGACCTCTCATAGTCTTCAATTTTTTACCCGATCCAATATCCCACACATTAACAACACTGTCTTCACCAGCACTGGCAAGCCAACTACCATCAGGTGAAACTTCCATACAGTTTATTGGCCCAGTATGTCCCAAAAGTATTCTCACAGAGTTACCAGTTTGAACATCCCACATTCTACATGTTTTATCTGAAGAACCTGTGAATACATAGTTCGAATTAGGGTGGAATTCAACACAATCGACATCATTAATATGACCTGCAAAGATACGAAGTGGGTAAATGTGATCTGTTGCCCACAATCTAGCAGTTTGATCTTGAGAAGCAGAAGCAAAGTAGTGGCCAAATGGTGAAAAACATCCCAAATTGGTTGGTTGTGTCCCTTATATGAAACTAATCCAGTGTATGAATCTAGTGACCATAATCTAACTGTCTTATCTTCAGAACAAGAAATAAGGTATTTATTGTCGGGACTGAAAGAAGTACCATAAACTGGACCACTGTGACCAACTAATTTTC
>JANIVZ010000082.1:0-61289 GCA_030578175.1 Dujonia santamariae | reverse complement strand
TCTATGTCAATAAGAATTAATGATCCAGCTATTGATAACCTTTTAAAATTTTCCGTTGATTTCGTTGTTGTCAAGAGGAGGTAGCTCTTCAACAACTCCTCCTCCTTCTGGACAAGACCCTTCAAGAAACAAAGAGCCAACTTCTCCATCTTCAATCCCAAGAATTCATTCTTCAACTTCTTTACCACTGGTGATTATATCCAATAGATATGCTGCTCGTAAATCTTCAGTTCATTCAATACCTGAGGACCCAACGAGTCCAATTTATCAAATAAATAATTTTAATCGCCGGCGAACTGAACCAGTTATATCTCATCAAATCCAAGAATATCATCCACAACAGCATAGTTTTCAACAACACCAACAACAGCAGCACCACCAGCACCAGTATCAACAACAACCCCAACAGCAACCTCAACAACCCCAGCAACAACCACAACAACTTCAACCATATCAACCCTACGCTCCAACTTCTGCTCCTTCTGGCCCAACATCAGTTCCTTCAAGTGCTACTTCAGTTCCTGTTCCAACTCAATCTGCTCCATCCGCCCCATTCCCTCCCCCTTCGCACCTTTCCAATGGTACGTCACATGGTGGCGGTCCAATTTATAGTCCTTTGAACCAAGCATCAAATTCTGCTGGTCTAAGCTATGGTGCTTTACTGCAACCAGATTATTTTCCAAGACAAAGGTCATCAATCTCTTCTTCAATTGATAGCTTAACCCGAACAAATTCAACCAATGGTCCATTGACTGGAGCTGGAGTATCTTTTAGTCCAAATAGCGAAATCCCTCCAGCATCTCACGCCACAGCAATATCACCAGGTATTGGATCTCAACACCAACAACCTCACCAGCAAACTCAACCAGGATATGGTGAATATTTCCCAGTTTTGTATAACAATATCCCTCAATCTCAAGTTATTTACGCTCCGATGTACCAACCCCAATATCACCAACACCCATCTAATTCATTCCAACAATTACAGATGCACCCAAATCAATATCAATCTGGCCAATTCCATCAACAATATCATCCTTCTGAAAATCATCATCAACTTGATGAAAATAACGCTCTCATTAACAAACGCAGAATAATCAAGAGGCGTACAAGAACGGGTTGCTTAACCTGTAGAAAAAGAAGAATAAAGTGTGATGAAAGGAAACCTCATTGTTTTAATTGTGAAAGGTCCAAAAAGGTTTGTCTTGGCTATGAAATTTCTCCAAAGAAGAAACCTGGTCAACAAGATTCGGATCTGGATGAAAGAGAAGAATACAATAATCAAAGAACTGTTGAAGAAGATGATCATCGTCAACATCACCAAGATGAAACCAGAACAAACAAGGCCCAAGCTGTTAGGCATTGAGTTTCCGAAAATGTTCTTCTAAATTACAACAAACACAGCCATTTTAATATTTCACCTATGGTTGTTTGACGATCTATAATATTTTACTTCTATATGTATTATTATAATTGATAATTGAATGGTAAAACATCCTTCAGTACATTCTTTGTACCGCCTTGTAAGACTAAGTCATTTAAAAATAAAATAAACTACTCATAATTTTTAAAAAATACGATTTCACTTTTAACTTATGCAAGATGTTGCCTCAAACTAGCCTGTTTTAATTAGTTGTGCATCTTTATCCGATTACTTATACAGCCAATCATGCAACTATCTCGGATTTATGACTAATCTTTTCAATCAATAAATATACAAAATCATCTTATTTTGTTTATTTCTTTCTTACTTGTGTAGTTTAGGACCTACTCTCCGTCCACTGACATTCTTTTTCACCTTTTCAGCGAATAATATTATATCCACTTAACCCTCTTCAAAAGTGTAGTACCCCACGGATTATGGATTCTTTCTAAACAACTCTCCTTCTCTCCACCCGTTAACTACGTGGTATGATTTGAAAATTGAAATTTTTTGACATTTACATATACTGCTGGCTATTTGACAAAAGAATATTGTATCCAGTTTAAACTCTTGTTTGTTGCTTTCTCAACAACGAGTAGAAGCCCTAGCGAAAGTCTTTGTATGACAAAATGTTTCACAACCTGTATGTCAATTTCTACCCAGTAATGCAAGGTCCAGTACTTTAAACACCATCCTACTAAAAAGAGACACCCCCTCCAATGCAAACAAAAGATTGATAATATCTACTTCCCCCGAAGTGCCATTGAGTAGCATCAACAATAAAAAAAAAAATAAAAAAAGATATTAACCTGAATGGCTACAAAGAAGATTCTTTTTCTAAAATTTTTGTATGTATATTCAATAGTAGCAAACACTTTCTTCTTCCATCTATTGTTGAAGTCTTTCAGTACGATAAGATTCATAAATTTTTTGATCAGTTGAATCCTTTAACTCTTGAATATGAGTACTTAATATGATTGACTTTAATACATTGAATTCATTATTTTTAGCCTTTTCAATGTTAACAGTTCCCCAAGGGAATTCTCTGAAATGGAACGGTTTACCTTCCTTATCAACATCAGATTGACTACTACACATGATTGAAAACGGAATCATCTCTTGTAAACGTTTCAATTCCAGCTGTATCTCAAGTTCATCAGATCCAATACTCTCGTCTTCATCCTCATCTTCATCTTCATCCCCTTCTTCATTATACTCATTCTTGCCCTGACTTTCAAGTCCAAAATTGAATACTTTGATTCCTTCATTATCAAGATCTTCTCCAATCAATCTCTTGTTTAATTCCAACTCTACTTCAGTTAAAGTATCAGCCTTGGATAATACCGGAATCAAGTTGCATCTAGAACCAATTTTTCTCATACATGCAATATCAAAAGCATCAAGACTAAAATGTTAGTATTCCAATACTCTAAAATCGATACAGTTGTCTATCCCAGAAGAATTCACTAATATTTTCGCTCTCCGCTGGCATCTTCCTGAATGTTACATCCTGGAGGACCTGAAGAACGACCGAATGGAGTTCAATGCAACTATCCTCCCCGGATAGAGAGCCCTAGCGGAGCCGTACCATATAGAAGGATCAATTAACTCAATCAAACAATCACTCAAGGTTCCTCCACCCCCTGGCTGTCTCTGCAGTTTTTCTTTTTTTTTTGGTAAAGAACTTGGTAGCTTGTTGAATGTACATACCCTCTTGATGTAGGTCTAATAAAATAAATTACAGCGTGAACTCTTTTATCTTCATGTTTTGGATTACGCTTAATTCTAATCTCTTCCTCTAATACAATATTAAACTGGGTTTCAAGGTATTGAACAATCTTATCAGGTATTTCCGAATTATCCAAAGAATCACGGAAACCAGGAATGAATACCGCATTCAATGTAATTGGAACTGAATTTGGTTCACGAATAGCTTAAAGGTTAGTAATCTCTAAAGTCAAATTAAAAAATTGACAGCGATATTATGTATCAGGTTGCAATTGACATTCGTAAAATTGCTTTAGCGGGAGATCAGTATGCCAACAAAACCCAAATTACTGAAGAAAAATATTCTTTAAGGCGTTACTTAACGTGTACCTTTATTTCACTTTTGAAATTTAGCGGCTGGTTAAAACTTTAAATTTCTTCAAGCGGCTTGCTCAGTAATTGATGGACTATCCAAAACGCCCTCCTCCAATATTAACACTCTTCCTATGGTTACAAGAGCCATCCATTGACCTGTCTCCCTATCCCGTGAGGAATTGATGGTCATTGAGTCGGCTGTCATACTTCCAGAGGGTTAGAATGTGTAACAAAAGGGAAACGAGTTCAAAGTATTTGCCTCACTGGATTCGGGTTGGGAACTGAAGGAATATTTAAATCACAAATATACTCCAAGTATCCAGTACCCAGCAGGGCCAGTAGTGTGACCAAAGGAAGTCAAGTTTAAAACAGTTGCCTTCTCCGTATAGGGGCACTAGTGGAGCGGTAACACGTTGAAGTAATGATCTGACTTTCAAAATCAAAACTCTCTCTAGTGCCTATCACTTAGGGGAGACTGTAGCCTTGTCTCCCCTTACCGGAGAGCTCACCACCAGTAGGTAGATCAGTAGAACCAACCAACAGAGACAAGCTCAACACAACCGTAGTCCCAGGATTGTTGTAGTAGAACAACCAAGTGAGACAAGCTCAACACAAACGAAGCCCTGAATTGTTGAAAAGAATCACTTTTTTTTATAGAGATATCAAGGAAGAAAGGAGAGTTCTTCTTATTTTGTTGTACTTACTGAGTTCCGTATTTTCAAACCCAAGAGTTGATTCCCCATCAATTACAATTTCTCTGGAATCTCCAAAAATGGTAGTATTACATAAGTTGTTTATAAATGTATGCTTTCCAGTTCCTCTTTCACCACAAAGAAGAATGGTAAGAGTTTTTCCTTTTCTGAGGAGTCTTTTTTGAAGAAGATCAGTCGTGTTCTAAAAACTGTTAGCAGCCAATTCTATCGTGTCAAATCAATCAACGTCATCTAGTTATCTACTACTTACCATTTACGTAGTTGTTTTGTTAAAAAAAAAAATAAGTATGTATTTCTATTTTCCTTCCAATCTATATTATATTTAACTGTGATTTTTTGCAGCCACAAATGCACATCTTCTCTACACACTCTATCTATCCACAAATAGCTGTTACAACTCCTAGGGGGTTCCCTTCTATTCTATGCCTTGTTCATTTCTTCAACTGCATAATCCAACATGTAACTTTGCTCAACTAAGTCATCAATTCTGTTAAAATGACGTTCGGAATATGCAACTATACCATCAATAATTTTAGTTAAACCTCTAATTTCTACCAATCTTTCACATTCAAATATCATAAGTAGACCTTGAATAACCTTTTGGGAGATTTCAAAGAATTTCAGGTTAATATTCCAATCACGACATCTTTTGAAAAGAGTTAAGATTTGTTCATCACTCAATTTAGCAATGGTTTGTTCTAATGCACGAGAACCAAGTACACTGTCTTTGTCTTGGTTGGAACCGATACTCGACTTGAAAACGTTATATAATCTCATTGGGTGGTCTAAGGTCAATGCTAATAAGAATGCGTTTGACCAATCTTGTTTGGCAATATAATTGGAAAGCTTTTGGTCTTGTTCAACCTTTAATTTTTGCTTTTCAGCATCTAATTTCAAGATTTCTTCAGTATTATCTTCCCAAATTGCAATGACACCATCAGCATCTGCTGATATGAAATTTTCTCCATCATCTTCAATATCAAATGCCCAGATTCTGTTATCATGAGCGTCCAATGTCTTGATACATTCATTTGATTTGATGTCCCAAATCTTGATTAACCCATCGGCACCGGTAGAGATTAATTGTTGATTCTTATTCATAAATTTACATCTTTGAACAGAATTTGTATGACCTTCAAAAGTACTCTTACAAGTATAATCTTGTAATGACCATAATTTAATTGATTTATCACCAGATGAAGTGACAATTAATTTATCAAATTGACAGAATGAAATATCCCAAAGACCACGCTTGTGACCCTTGAGAATACCAACTGTTTCACCGGATTCCAAATTCCAGATCTTGGCTAACTTGTCGTATGAAGCAGTGGCAATAAATTCATCATTTGGAGAAATATCAATCGAATTAATTTCCTTTTCATGAGCTCTACGGGTGTATTCAGATGTCTTAACAGTGGTCCCACTTGTCTTTGGAATTTTCCATTTCTTTATAGTTAAATCAGAAGAACCAGTTATTAAGAATGATGGAACGTCATTATTTTCAGATTTTGGTAAACCAATGGCAGTAACCGAACCAGCATGACCTTCAAACACAGCATAAAGTACAAATTCTTCAGCTTCTGTGTCCCAGTGCCATAATCTTGCATCATTGTCTTTACCTGCACTGGCGATCCATGAACCATCACTACTAACATCTACGGCATTAAGCAAGTCCTTGTGACCTTCTAAAAGCTTAACTTCCAAAGGTTTGGTCAAGTCTACAATTCTTAAAGCTGGAGAATTGGTAGCAAGGGCAACCAATTCAAATCCTTCAGGTCCAACATATCTCAAATCAGCGATTGTACCGTGGTTACCAGCAATTCTTTTAACTACTTCCAAGTGTTTGTTTAAGAAAACTAAAGTTTGATCACTCAACACAAGAAGAAATTTCTCTTCATCTTCATCGTCACTATCTTCGTCACCAACTTCTAGTTTGCTTATACTTATTATCACCAATTCTTCATTAGTTTCCAATGGCTTGACAGATTGTTTGATTAATTGACCATCTTCTTGACTCCATACTTTCATAATGTTATCGCTACCAGCAGTGTAAAAGAATTCTTCACCATCATTTTCGGCAGGAAGAAATCCAGCAGTTTCAATCAGATGTCCCAAGGAGAAAGTATTTATTGGCTTGAATTTTTCATTGTATATTACGGCAATTTCATCTCTTCCGGCAGTAAGGAATCTATCACCATCAGAACTGAAACCAAGACCTCTAACGGCCGAATTATGTTCATTGATAGTTATAATACACTTTCTCTTGACTAAATCCCAAACCTTGGCAGTACCCATGGTATCTCCACTGGCTAATCTCCATTTACTCAGATCGCCTTGGTGGCCATAAAATTCCAAAGAACAAATGGTAGTACCATGACCCTTAAGTGAATGAGTTACGTATCCACCTTCAATATCCCACACAGTGACAACCCCATCAGAACCACCAAATGCAAACAACGATGACGTCGAGTCAGTAGCTGAAATATATACAGGTGATGACATTTTGAAAGATTTAATTTCGCTTACTGAAATGGTGCTATCGACATCTCCATCGCTCTTCTCTTCAACTCCAAACAGAGGCTCTATCTTGAATATACGGAGCTGCTGAGATTGTGAGAGAATGGCCAACCACTTACCATCTCTGGTGAAGCACAAGTTTGTTACCAATTCTCCATCTCCTTCTATTCTGTGTAATACTCTATTGTCGTACAACGATGTAATGACTACATCATCTTCCATTGGAGTACATAAAAGATCCCCGGTTTTAGATATAACCGCTGGGGGAGTTCCGACGTAAAATGGCTTGACAAGAGAAGACGAATACGAAGACTTTAATTCATCCATAGTTATCCAACTTTTATTATTATTATTATTATTATTGCTCGATGAACTGAAGACATGGAAGATTCATTGGCTTTAACTTGAAAATTTAGAATTCCATCATATAGAGATGAGGTGTATATGCAGGCCAAATCAATTTTTTATAACAGCAAAATATTATATACAGGAAAATGGCTGCAAAATTACATAAGGAAACACGCAACAAAAAATATATCTTAATGGGGCAGCAGAGTCAAGACTTTGGAGGTCTGTTCGAAGTATCATAGATCACGAGGACGTATCTACTTACATATATTCGTTGTTTATTCTCTTTCATAGACATATATTCTATTTACATTTACTATTTTCAAAAACTTTGCAAAGTTATTCTATTTCTAAACCAAGGCTTTTGGCGGAATTTTTCATATACATCTCAATATAGTCTTCTAATCCAATCTTTTTACCACCATACTTATCACCAAGAAGGACTTGACGTATTCTAACCATTGTGAAGGCAACATTATTGAAAAATATGACAATTCTAACAGGGAGATATTTGAAAAAAGTATCCCAATACGCCAAAGACAATATATGGGAATTCTGTCTAGAATCATAAAGAACCGCGTCTATCAGCTCGTTTGTAAGAATGGTAACTCTATTAACAGGAGACCCAAAACCTTGATTCAAGTTTTGCATCATTCTCATCGTTCTGCCAAGGAAGATAAGTTCTACCGGGAATTTCGATTTATCGTCTAAGAAATCTCGAAGCAATTGGTGTACATCCCCCCTTTCACCTATTTCATTAGTGTTATTAACAGGTTTTAGCTGAACTAATGTAGCAAAGACGTCAGTTCCCTTTATCCCCCAACTATTTGCGATTTCTTTAATACCTTTTCGATTGAATTGGAATACGTTAACAAATAATCTCTGATATTGTTCTCTGAACGAATCAGAGAGTTGTATGTAAAGCCCGTGATCCAATAATACCAATTCCTGCCTACCCTGTTTCGTGAACCTCGCAATAAGATTACCAGGGTGCGGATCAGAATGAACAAACCCATACTGGAAGATTTGTTTCCCGAGTGTCGAAAGGTACTGATTCATAATAAGAGATAAGTCGTATCCTTGAGCAATGAGTTTCTCCTTGTCCAGAAGTGAAACCCCGTCGATAAACTCACTAATGATAACTTGTGGTGTTGCAGAGTATATGTGAGGGACCCGTACATCAAGCATCAGCAGTCGAGAAAATAAAAGCGACGGTAAGTGAAGTACCAGCTGGATGAGTTTCAGAATCAGTCCCAGCAGCAGATTTGGAACCATTAACAGAGTCTGTGGGTGAACCTCTGGAGTTGGGTTCACAGTGCCATACCTATCCATATTCAAAAAACTCTCCAATCTATCGCTATTCCACTTTTCATTGACAAAGTCTGTCTCCTTTGCAATTTGTTCAGCAATGTACTTTGAGAAATATGACATTGGAATATCAAACACTTTTTCATATACTTTCGTCATAAATCTGTAAACGAGTAAATCGACATCTATCTGGTGTTGTATATAGTAATGCTGGACCTTAAGAGCAACCTCAGCACCAGTATCCTTCAACACCGCTTTATGCACCTGGGCAATGGAAGCAGAAGCCATTGGTATGTGGTCAATCAGCTCAAACAATTCCAGCTCGTAGTTATTGCCTAAGTTGTGTTTCAATACCTTGTCAACTTCTCGCCAGTCATCGACAGGCGCATTATCATACAAACGATTGAATCTGCGCTGGTATTCAATGGGGAATAACGTTCCCTGGTTGGCGATAGCCTGACCAATTTTAATGAAAAGACCTTTATTTGTTTCAATCATTTTCAATAGTTTTTCAGCTGCCACATCGTGCAAGTCGTGAATTGACTCATATTTCGAACTATTCTTATACTGCCAGGCAACCCACAATAATACATACAATGCTCTAAAAGATCTCAGTGCCACATTACTATATTGTTGATCCAATTCATAAGCAGTAGCGCCAAGGGCAACAGTCCCTCCGGCAAATAAAACCAATTTACGACCCCTCAGAGACTTCTTATTCTCTCCGTTATTCTCCTTATTGCTATCAGAGTACTTGCTCTTGCCACCACCACCACTATAGGAACGCCTGGTCCACTCCTCAGAAATGCCCCCCAAAATTGGCTGTTTTTTTAGCAAAACAGCACTTTGGCCAAATAATCTACCATTCGCACGTCTTATCATAATAATCAACCTCTTCTAAACGATCTATACGAGAAGAAGAGATGATATAATTCTTTCTTATCGTTCGTAGCAATTGAAATGCAACCGGGAAATATATATATTTTGATTTTAATGAAAATGCAGGAAATGTTCAAATTGATCCGAACCGGAACCTGTCAACCCCCCACCCCCACCCCCATATTTAAACACCAATTAAATAGACTACTAAATCCTCTACCTCATCCACTCATTCTCTCCAGTATAAGTCTTCCAATAAGGATGGTGGTATTGGAACACACACCTTTAATTTTATCTGGTACATCACCCCAAGGAAGTCAAACGCATTTCCCCAACAAAGGTATTCTCTCAAGACAGGTATCTCGCCATTTTGTTAATTCAACCAAGTAGCATGACGCTCACTGGCGCTTACCCGGTTCAAGGACAGGGTGATTGCTTTCTTGAGCTTTGGGGTCCCTTGGAGTCCTTTGGGAGAGATTTTAGAACTAGCAGAGCTAGTAATTACGATGTAAGGGAGGTAAGGCGAACTCAGTGTTTGTTCTTCACGGATAAGGGCCACATTCCGAGCCGTATTCATTTCAATGAAATGATTAATTCACCAGTTACTTGACGTTCGCTGGCGCCTACCCGGCGAGGGCGATTGCATCGAGCTTGGCTCCCCTTCGGGGAGAATATCTTACTCCGGGTAGGGCAAAAGCACGACCCCATGCAAACAAGCTCAAAGCAGTCGTCTTCCCCGGATACCGGGGCTCTAGCGGAGCGGTATCATCTTTTTATTTCGCCAGCCACTCATTAGACCAACCACTAGCTAGGGCGATTGTATCGATATTTGTTTAGGGAAGGGCATGTAGTACGACAGAAGGGAGAAAAGTTCAACGCAGTTGTCCTCCCCGGATAGGGGCCCTAGCCGAGCGGTGCCATTGGAAGGTAGGTTAGTGTTTATATATCAAAAAAGGCAGGTACACTCTAGTAGACTCACTACTCCATGTTCCACTCCATTTAAAAAACGCATTTTCAATATAATAAATATTTATAAGCATGAAATGTTAGTCTGGGAAAAAAGGGAGGAGTTCTGTGGATTTGTTGGCTTGTTGGTAATGGTATTGGTATTGTATTATTTACTTTGTATTGGCTGCAAATAATGAAATTTCAAGTTCCGTAAATGTTTTGCTGTATGCAGACCGAAATTTTCCACAAATCATCATCACATTTTTTCTTCCGTTCTAACCCATAAGTTACTTTCTCCATAGATTTAAAGGACATAATTAAATTACACAAAAGAATGATTGGATTAGGTCGTCAATTAGCTCAAAGCTCTGTTCGCAGTTACTCTACTGCTGCCACCACTTCTGCCAGAAAAGTTGGTGGTGTCAGAGGTGGATTCAAGGGTTTCTTAGTTGGTGTTGTTGCTACCGGTGCTGCATCCTATTACTATTTATTAGATGAATATAAAGCTGCTAATCATGCTATCGTTGCCGATGTTGCCGCTTTACAATCGTCAATTGCAAGTTTAGAAAAGCATGTTAAGGTATTAGAATCCAGAAAATAATTTTAACCCCACACAAGCTTAACAAATTTAAGAAAACACACGTACTACTATCCCCAACAACCAAAACAAACCCACTATGTTATACATATAATTCGTTAGTGCCAAATAAATGATTGCAAATTAATATATTCCCAAAGAAGATATCAATGAGATTTTTCATTAATAATGAAATTTTTTTGTAGACCTACTTCTGAATATGTATAATAACATTGACTCCTGGTTCAATATATACTTATCAAACCAATGGACTTCAATTATATATTATTATCTAGTCTAGATCAATCCGTATATATCCAGTCCCTACATTTCTAAATTTTGCTATATCATCTACCTCTCTCCCTCTGTTTCTACATCTATGCTATCTCTATTGTATATATTTACACCTCTTTCTCTACTATTTACAAAAACAAATCAGAATTGTGACTAGCGTAATTACCAAGAATTTATTGTTTCTTGTTTCTCGTTTCTTTTCTGTTTACTTATAACTGATTAATAAAGTCATTTGTATAATCAATCAACTCATTGAATGATTCCCTTCCAATATCTCCTTCAACATCTCCAATGATATTGAGTTCAAGTTTACGACCTCCGTAAGAACCACCTTCAACGACATTTAATTCAACAATGTGTCCTTCTATTTCTGTCTCCATTCTTCTTCTATGGAAAGTACTTATATGCTGGTATTTGACGGTTTCTCCGTTAACATTCACCTCAAGGTTTGGTGGGATAAAAGTTTTCTTCAATCCTCCAAAATCCAATTTTGCAATTTCAAAGAAATTTTTGATTCCCGGTTGATGCTTGAATTTTCCAAATTTGGTACTGGTTGAGTTGAGAATTGATTTAAGTGAGTATGGGTCGGATATATTGGTATCGTCAATTGTATCTTCACTGCTGACTTTGGAACCATTTTCTTCTTCGATTTGGGAATCAACTTCTTCTATTAAATTACCAGTAATTTGACAACTGACCTTCATATCTACTTTGCTACTAGGTAATGAAATATAGTAATTATTTTCACCTTCAACAGTAAGCATATACAGTTGTTCTAAATCGGGTTTATTTTTCTCATCCAATTTTATTTGAAATTCAACTGGTGGATATTTCGTTTGATCAATATTTTCGGTTATCATTGGTAAAAATTTTAATTGAATAATGTAGTCATGTGGGTCATTGACATGAAGTAAACCATTTCCAGAAGTTTCAGAATGGAATATCCCCTTTTGTAAAAATAAATCGTTAACAAATGGAATATTTGAATTAAACCCAAAGGTTGATGAAATATCTTTATCTTCAAATAAAACGGAACCCAAAGTAGTAATAAATACAGGGTCGTTGACTTGAGTTTCAGCAACACCATGAAGTGATTTACGATACGAAAAATCAATCAAATTATTGTAAATTTGATCCCTTTGATCCTGAAGAATTTCAATTCCACCTGTTGCTTTAACAACTAGTTCCTGCTTCTTTTCTTCAAATACCGTGAATTTTTTGCTAGGCTCTATTTTAGTTTCTTCTATATTTTTCTCTGGTTGTGGTGCCGTTAAATCATCAACGTCTAATCCCAACTCCCTCAACAAAGCTCTAGTGTTATCATCAAGCTTGACCTCTCCTCCATCGTTTGAGTAGGATGTTGGCAATGATTTTGCATTCTCAACTGATGTGGTATATTGAGGAATTTGACTCATTAAGTTTTCATCAGAGTATCTTTCCAATTCCTTCTCAATTATTTCATTTATAAATACACCACCTTCACTTGACCTAGGTGGACTCCTCAATCTATAAAGATTTTTTTCTCTTGAGGCCCACGACAATGATTCATAATCCCTGAATGGAAGGAATGACGTTGAAGAGGATGAAGATGATACTAGTAAATTCTCCTTTAAATGAGTATTGAAATCAAGTAACCACAACAATAATCTCTTTGTACGACGAATTTGTTCCTTTGTAATTGAAATAAGCTCAAATATTCCTTCCTTTCCTTCAATTTCTTTGAAAAATACTTCCGTCGTCTTTGAAACAACTTCATAATCGAAATTCCCAAATTTTTCCTCAAATAACTTCTTTATAATAGTCAAGTCAACAACTTCCCTGCTTGACCTTTGTAAACTGATGTACATAATGATCTCTGCTGCCTGTATTTGCTCCAGTGTCCCAACAAATTGAACTCCTCTATCTTTCAAAAGTGAAACTTTTACCCCAGTTTTCATTACATTTTGGATAATTCTACCATTCAACAGTAATAATAAATGAATGTCAGGTCTCGATAACTTCATCCTCTTGGTTTCCCTAAGCTCGTTGAAGTTTGGCTTGTCTGAAATCTTGAGATTCCATATATCAGTAATTATTATATTTGAAAGCTTAGTCTTGTTTTTCGATGCATACCCCACTGCACCAGATAATCTTTTCGATATGTAATCTTTCAACTGTTTCTTTTGGAAAGACGTTGAAATGTTACTCAAAAGCTTATTATATTCATTTTTGGATATCTCAGTAGGTGCAAGAATACCCGGTGAGAGTGAGCCTGCCTCGGGGATACCACTGTGAACATTCATGGCATCTATAGTCTCGAAAAGATTCTTGTCATCTGGATTTGCATCCATCTGCAATGAGAACTGTTGTGGATTTGGATTCATTAAATTTTGAGAAGATATCTGCATAGAATGAAGCCTCTCCTTTAACTTCTTCCTCTTTTCATCTTCAAACTTGTACGGGTTTATCACCAAGATGTCTCTTTCATTTAATTTGTCTTTCTCTGGTGCGAGCTTTGATACATCATTAAGCTCATCAAGCACAGGCGATAGTATTGAAGTTGAAGTTGAAGTTGAAGAATGCAGAGAAAAAGCCAACGAAACCAACGAAAAATTACTGATTCGTACAGTTGGTCGTCTAAGTCGACTCCTTAACAAAATCCCCTTATTAAACATCATAACACCTTCTTGATTTATGTCTTAATTATCAACTTACAATTCAAGATGGATCTGATTTTTTTTTTTTTATAAATAATTTTCAGTTATATATTTTGACGGTACTGCAGATAATAATTAGGTTCTATTTTGGCTGCAAAAAAAACCACCCTAACCAAAGCTTATGATCAAAAAAAAAGGAAGAAAAAGGATAAATAAATAATATTTCAAATGACGCTCCGCTGGCGCCTACCCGGCGAGGGCGATTGCATCGAGCTTTGCTCCCCTTTGGGGAGATATTCCCCAGAAAAGACTAGAACTCCAAAATGAGCATACATTTGTCATGTTAAAGGGTTGGTTCCCTCACCAGACAGACACCAAAACTTAGCTGTCCCATTTCAAAGAATAGATTAATTCAAGAGTTCTCTGAATGCTCAGGCTTTTACTTCCAGTAGGGCCAGTGATACGACCGAAGGGAGACAAGCTCAGCGCAGTTGTCCTCCCCGGATAGGGGCCCAAGCGGAGCTGTACGACGATGAAGAAATAATAAATTCACCAATCGCAAGACATACCACTCACTCCAGTATCTATGGGCCCCTCCATTGAGAACAAGTTACATCGAGAGACTTCCCTTTTGAGTATATCTAAACGTCATGAAATTTGCTAGTTATTCTGATTACTTTCAGTAAACAGATTAGAAAGTATATTGCTACATATATGTACAGTACTGCTAGAGTACTACCCTTTAAAGGTTAATAAGGGAGTTATGGTTATTGGGTGTGGTTAATTATAAGTTCTTTTTTTTTTTGGTTTTGTTCTCTTCTGTTATCTTTACCCCATACTTCTCTATACCATTCCATTTTAGGAGTATTAGGTGATTTTGATGTTTATCAGTTGAGAGTATATGTCTCGGCATAAGATTCCATTTTTGAAAAATTTAAACATACCTCTGCACTAGATAAACATACTTCAACGGGCCGATCGCTTTTAGCTGCTTTTAGTTACATATTCAATAGCTAAGGAGTACATGCTAGACTAGTCACCAAATGGGCAAACATTAAATCATTCGTCAAACAACAAAGAACAAAATTGGTTGGTAGCCCCAATTGGTAAGTGTGTTGAATTCTTGTTTAAGACCCTGGCCCCACTGTTCGGAGTCACCTCCACCTCTTCTCCACTTTCAAGCTCGCTCGCAGTAAAATGTTTATTGGAAGAAAGAAAGAATTCCCTGGGGTCAAGGGTTTGAAATTAGCATTCTCCACATATTGTGAAGCATCAGCACACCTACTAGTAGCCTATTCCAATTGTGTTGTTCGTAACCCTTCTAACCGTGCGCTGATTTCTTCCCATGCTCTTGGTCTGGCAGCCCGCTACCGCCTACCCTCACAGGAACTCTGGCACTTCGCGCTCTGCTGAGACTTTCCGTCCGATGCTCGCTTGCTTTCGCCGTTTTTCGTCCCATGACCATGCTCGCTTACAACAACCCCGAATAATTTCCGCAGCGCCATCTACAGCAACGGGCCCATGGGCTCCCCCCTCCCTCCCCATGATGGGTATATAAACTGGAGGTGATCTACAAAATTTTAACAAATACCCCTTTCCAAAGAAATCTCATCAAACTAATACATAGCCACTGCCAATACTTGATGTCTTTGACCTCGCGCATCGTTAGACCAACCTTGTTGACTTCAAGAGCAATTAGATGCTCTGCCGGAACCACTTCAGCATTCCGTTTTGCATCCAAAAACTTTCACAACACTTCAAAGAATAATACAACTATTGAAAATGTATCAAACATTCCAAAACTTGATATGACTCCTCCTACTCCTACACCTGCTGCTAACAGTTCTAAGATTTCACCGGCTGAATATCTTACTCCGTTAAAGACTTCAGAATTGTTGTCTTATCTTTGCATTGGAGCAGCAACTATTAACAAGCCAATGCTTGATTTGTGCATCAAATTATTCCCATACGTACCCATGTTTGTAATCAAGGCTTTGATCTACAAGCTTTACTGTGGTGGTGAGGTGATTGAAGAAGTTAAGGAAACTGGTCGTAGACTCTCCAAGAGAGGTATAAACAACATGATGATCTCCCTTACAATCGAAGGCTGCGATGGTAATGATAAAATCGATCCAAGCTTTATCATCTCAGAAACTCAAAAATCAGTTTCTGAAATTTTAATCCCACATACTTTGGAAATGATTGAAAAATCTGGTAAGGATATCAATTCTATCCCACCTGGATACGTTGCCTTGAAGCCAACTGGTTTCACCAAGAACGCCGCTGTTGCCTTAAAGAATTTTAAGACTGACCCTAATTTCGAAATTTTGGTTGCTAACGCTTCCAAAATTTGTCAATCAATTTATGATGCCAACGTTGAATTATCTAAGAAATACCCAGAAAGAGTTGCTCCATTCGTTGTTGGAGTTATTGATGCTGAAAAATATGATTTGCAAGAAGGTGTTTATGAATTACAAAGAAGAATGTACTCACAATTTAACCCACAAGATAAGCCAGTTTCTATTGTTGGTACTTTACAAATGTATCTCTCTGGAAGTGCTGATTTATTAGCATTGGAAGAAAAATTAGCTCTTGCTAACAATTACCGTTTAGGATTGAAATTGGTTAGAGGTGCCTACATTCACCTGGAAAAGCAAAGACAACAAGTTATCCACAAGACCAAGGAAGACACAGACAACAACTACAACCAAGGTATCTCCTACTGTATTGAATCAATGGACTCAAACCTCAAGTCTGTTAATGAAACCACTATTGGTCACTTGGTTGTCGCATCTCACAATGGTGATTCTCTTAGATTAGCCACCGATAAATTAAACACTACCAACTCACACTCTGCAAACAAGAGTAATGTTGTCTTGGGTCAATTATTGGGTATGGCTGATAACATCACGTACGATTTAATTAAAAACCAAAAGGTTGATAATATCATTAAATACGTTGCTTGGGGTCCACCATTGGAAACCAAAGAATACCTTTTAAGAAGATTGGAAGAAAATGGTGATGCCGTTAGAGCTGACAATGGATTTGGTTTAATCAAAGAAGTTGTTGGTGTTTTATTTAAGCGTATCTTTCGTTTAGCTTAACTACATAGAATTAGCATAATATTAATGAATAATGATTTAAAATACTATACTTAAAAAAATAAAAATAAAATGTAGCAAGGTTGCACCCAACCATTAGCCTAACCAAGCAATTCAAATGCATACTACTGATTACCGTTTTGCATTCCAAACGCAAATATTCTCTTTCTATTATAGTTACGCCGAAACTAAAGTCACGCCTAAATTGACGCCCTGTAGGAGCCGTTCATTTACTTTTGAATCCACAGTATTAGGAAACTGATGCAAGGTATAACACATGACTCGCTTCACTCGTAACTGTTCGAAGTACTAAAGTGTGGAGACCAGGGACCCAAATGACAATCTCTCCTGTAAAAGAGTATATGTCGACTTATCTATTCTTCATAGAGTTTCGCAGCGGACATTAAAGTGCTCATAGCTCCTAACAGTCCTAAGTAATAAAATACTACCATTCAATTCAAGGAGTATTTTACATGCTAATAATGCGATTTCTTGCACAGTAGAAGAGTTGCATTTCCTTTTCTGGACCAGTCCCATGCCGAGTGTCTTATTTTACTATCAACTAATCATACTCATTTTCTCTTCTTACACCACGCACCTAATGCCAACAAGCAACAATGCCGCAAGAAGCTGTTTTTCTTGTCACGTCAATCCTCCTCCTCCTCCTCCTCCTCTTGTTTTAAAGTTGCCTCCTAGAAAAGCCATTCAACCTTTTTTAAGCTAGTATTGACGTCAATGGAGTTTAGTTGCAATCAAATGCAAGTACAATTTAAGGTTGCATATGTTCGAACTCGCCTGCACATTATCAGACAGGTTGCATATTGGCTGCAAAAACTAGATGTTGGTAGCCAATTCTTTATACCTGTTATACTAATTATTTTCTTCCCCAGTTATCCAAAAATAACTGATACTCTTACCGTGTCTGGTGTTGGGTTGACGGTTGAAAAAAAATTGCTTGATAATCTTTTCATTGAAAATGTATGCAAATCGGCAAAAACCAAGAAGAAAATAATATTTTCAATATTTTTATAATCGTCTTTCAGGTCATCAAATTCCCATTTAAAGCTATGACTACTAATACAAACTACTTATGATTTTTAAATTTTTTTAAAGTGGAAACTGCTTTTCTCACCCGTCCAAGACACTTATCTTGCGAGAGATTAGAAGGAATACGTTAGCTCGAACCCACTTTTGACTGCAATTGTATAGAAAAGACAAATCACAATTTTCAGATTCTTCACTGATTATTTTCTATTGTTTCTTATCTTTTTTTCTTTTTAGGAACCCGACATGTTAGATATTTTATCTTTAAAGTCTAAGGTTTAATGAAGAAGGAATATGCAAAACCTTTTATAATGCATAAATTAGGCGAAGACTCTATATATCCCCTCCAAAGTTCTCTTCCTGTCCAAGAGCCTTTGCTTATTCTTAACCCTACATGAAATCATGACACCAAGAAAAATACTTCATCTTCCTAAAAAAACCAGCTACTATTAGGAAACAATGAAAGTCTACAGTTTGTTCTCCAAGAGTACAGAAGGTCGTTTACATAATTTAGATTATTCGAATTGAATAGACGAAAAAAATCTTTTTAATGTTTACCAAGTCTCCCTGAATTTCAATGTATATTGTCTTTATAAACGAATTTCTACCAAATCTGTAGGTTCCCATGCATACCCATTGATAACACTTTGGACAACCCATTCCCAATCAATTGTTCTTATTTGCAAATAGACTTGATCCTTTTTTACTCTTCTCCCAGTGTTCCTTGTGCGATTCCTTTTCCGCTTTGGCGCTACTACACTAGATGCCACTACATTAGCTGTTGAAGCATTATTAACACCATTGTTCCCAAGATTGTTCCCAATCCTATTGTCATATACCAAAGTTAATCTTTCTAAATCTTCTTCAATCTTTAAGATTTGATCAAGTTGAGTAATGTATGTTATTTGCTTTGCCCCTAAAGCATGAAATATAAATTCGCATGTTTCTAAGTTTTTTGCGTTTGCTTTATTACCTGATAAAATAACAATGTTATACTTGCCTAGTACATGACAATTGTTATGCAACTGATGAATCAAACTATAACCTAATTTCAAATTGGATCTGAATTGATAAACGTCGTACAGTTTAATGCATTGCAACCTTTGCAGTTGCCCCGAAGGTAGGAGATAATGATACCAGAGATCCAAATTCAGTTGATTTATTGCATCGTATATGAATAAATCCGATAGTATGGGCCAGCCCATTGCTAATGCTTGTAAATACTTGGCACTCCGACAGAAATTATTTGAAATTACTGCAAAAAATCTAAAATGTTTTAGTATTCCTGTTTCGGAGCGCAACCTTAAACCTGAATCTGTTTCTTCATAGTTTAGTAGCTCTTGAAGTCCTTGGTCCAAGATAATGCCTCCGTTGGATTCAATTAGCTTAGAAATTTCATCTCGTTTATCATCAACTTCTGTGTTAGTTAGACAGAAAATGGAATCACTAAAGATACCGAGTTTGCGAAAATTTATATTTGAATCCAGTTTCTTGGAAGGACTAACTGGTGGCAGCAGAGCAGAAGACTTTAAAAACAAGGTGGAAGATTGACGAGAGAGCACTCTTTCAATACGATTTTTCTTTTTTTCTGCCCCGTGTCCACTAATTCCGTTTGCGCTGTTGTTAGCTGTAACAATGTTTAAGCCAGCCCTTGTGGGCATCCTACGAAGAGGAGTAGTCCCAGATGTCAATTCTGCTACTCGCTCTTCTTCTTCACCTTTAACTTCACCAATCTGGTAGCTCTGTTGATGTTCAACCCAATCTTCAATTTCCATATAAATGTTTCCCAAGAAAACACATTTTTCATCATACATTTTGTTTTTGGAAATTCTTCTAACAAAAGCATAATTGTAACCTCTAATACAACAAATAGAAGGAATCTGACTATCGCCTTTGACGCCGAGAGGTACTCTTCTCTCCAAACCAGTCACGATATATTGAACAACGCCATTTTTCAATCTAACTTTGTCGCCAATTCTAATATCGAGCAAGTGTAAATCCTGATTCTTGACATTACTTAACCCATCCTCAAACTCGATAGACAGGTATTCTCCGAGAACCTCAGTAATTTTACCTGGGTACATTTTAAACTTATACTCGGCCCAAACGCTGTCTTCATGAATAATTGAGTCTGGAGAGAGAACTAAACCGAGCTCTTCCCTTAATACATTATTTTGAGACTTAGATTCTGAGCTTGACTGAGTCTGTGATTGCGAATCAGGAACGGTAAGCTTACGTTTTTTGTTTACCAAAACCCCGTCTTCTTCACCATCTACATCGGATAGTTCATTTTCATCCTCATCACTTTCATCCTCATTCTCCCTTTTCCTTTCCATCCCTTTCTCCCCTAACTTTTCAAACTTTGGCAGTGAGGAAATATCTACCACTCTATCATTTACTTCTTCCTTCTCTTCATCAGTACAGATTTCTTCACTTACATTCTTTTGACTACTCGAATAAACCGGTTGCACTTTAGGTTCTTTAACTTCATCCATATGGAAAGTATTATCAACGAGGTCTTCCTGAGTGTTTCGAACCTGAGCTAGTGACTGTACGACGCCATCATTATTAAGTTGCCTTAGCGTTCGTTCAGCAGTATTTGGAATTTGAAGCACACTAAGAGATGCCTTTGCTGGAGTCGGTAGTATCCCAATATCAACCTTTGAAGGAGATGAGTTTACAGCAGGGGAACTTGTGCTTTGGCCAATAAAATTATTTCTGGTTAAGCTAACGTTCTTTTTCTGAACATCAACTTTATTGGGACTACTTTCAGAAAGTGGTAATGGTAAGAGGCCTATAAGCTGAGTATCCGCTATCTTCTGGGTATTCGCTATCCTCTGGGTGTCCGATATCCTCTGAGTTTCAGACATCACCTGAGTATCCACTATCCTCTGAGTGTCTGCTATCCTCTGTGTATCCGCTAATTGATTTGTTCCTATAACTTGAGTATCTTGAATTCTCTGGATATCGTCAAATGGACCATTTCTTTGTGTATCTAACACAACCTTAATAGATCCCAGACCATAACCAATCAATTGCGAGTCAGTCTCATCAACCAATTGTGCTTCCAAATCATTAACAACCCTCTGCGTGTCATCCTTTCTCACCGGACTTAAAAATGTCAACGAGTTATCAAAAGTTGGTTCCTCATCCAAGGGACCCAAAAATGGTGACAGATTTTCAATTCTTTTGTTTTTATTCCCGTTGCTATTACTACCTCTATCAGCCTGTGTAACTCCACTCAGATCAAACTTAAGACTATGAGAATCTGTCTGAAATGACGCCAAAACAACTTTATTGTCATTACTATCAACATTCTCATCGTTATCTAGTGAGGTATCAAATTCAGAACCATTCACCGCAGACGATTCACCTCTCTGAACTCTTCTCTTATCAAGAGTATCATCTATCACGTCCATTGGTGTGTTTGTGGGTATGCTTATTCAATGAAAGTATTTAACGGACCTTTTTCATATTGAAAAATTTCAGGACCAAATGACGCGCCTATCAAACTGACTACTCTGCAATATCAACCTCGCTGACCTCTCCATCTAGCCATAGGAAAACACCAAAAAATATGAAGGAACCCATTTCTCTCTCTTCTCCTCTCCTTTATCTCTTACAATTCATTTAACATTAATCACTTTTTTTAAAAACACATTATAAACATTAACTAATAGATTTGCTTTAAACTTATACGAAAAGTGAGGCACAATTGGGAGATCTTTCCTTTCTTTGTTTGTTTGTCTTATTTACAAATCTATTGTTCTTACATACTATTATACACAGGGTAGATTTTCTCTACTGATGTCCACCTCTTTGCTGTTGCAATAGGTTTATCAACAGTTGTGGATTATTTTGAACATGTGGGTTTTGTTGAACCAAACCGGACAAATATTGTAACTGTTCACTGGTTAATCCATTGATATTAGATGGCTGACTTGCCTGCAATATTGGTTGAGTTGCAACCATTGGTGCAGTAACTGGTGTTGCTGAATGTGCGTTTCCACCAAGTTTACTCAATATAGAATCTAGTGCTGAAATGGGTGGTGTCGTGTGCACTTGTGCAGTTGCTTGTATATGTGGAACTGTTTGCACTGGTGGGGATTTCTTCAAGATACTTCTACTTACTGGAATATAATCCTTCTTTACTACAAATACCGCAAAAACCCCAACTTCTTTCAGTAATTTTTCTCGTAATTGTGAACTTAAATAATTTGGTAATACACCATTTTCCCCAATACTAAATACATAAGCATCTTTGACAAAATGTGGCTTTCCAGATAAGACACCAACTTTATTATTCTTTAAAAGGTAATCATGTAATTTTGTAAAATCTTGAGCATCTTCTTTACAAGTCAATTTAACCACATATAAGTCTCTTGTAATCATAACTTTCTCCAAATATTGTTCTGCTCTTGTTTTGTCAAGTCTTCCTTCAATTTCATATGAAGACTTTGAAAAAACCTCCTTAATTACTTTGAGAAATCGAGGGGAGGAGGAAATAGTGTAAGGAGACGATGTAATATTGCCCACAAGTGAAGCCTTTGCTACAAAAGTTGCAATATCTGGGAATGAGATTCTACCTGACCAGAAAATCTCGTCAGCAATCTTTACTGGTACAACGGGACGCTCAACTTTCTTCTCTACTGGTTCCGCCTTTTCTTTCAAAATGAAATCCAACTCTCCGTCATCTAAATCAGGAATTTCGTCCTCATTCACATTACCTTCAGTACCATCATTTCCAGTTGCTTCAGCCCCAGCTTGGTATTCATCATCACTATCTTCTAACCCAACGCTTCTGGTATCCACTACTGGCGATATATCCCTCATATCAGCTCTATCCTTCTTATCTTCTTCAAACCTTCTGTGATCAATCTTCTTACTAATGATCATCTCCTCAACTCCAGTACCATTATTAGACTCACTTACATCTTCAACAATCTCTTCACCTTTGTGAGTTCTTCTAACCCTCTGACTACTAGAATCTTCAACCGTTAATACCAGACGTCTGATAGATTCTTGTCTAACTTTATCAGCATACTTTTTTAATTCTTCATCAATTTCCTCTGGTGACAGATTAACAATTTCTTTGAAACTCAATTCACCCAGAATTATCTTACTCATGACATTAGGCTTTTTTATCAACACAACTAAACTTCTACTACGATCAGTGTATTTTTTTTCAGAACCTTGCCTTGGAGCAAATGAATTAATAGCAGATTCTAATTCCAACGCGTATTTTGTTGAAACAGTTTCTGAAGAATTGGAAAGATTTTTTTGAAATACATTAAAAAAGGCTTTGGCTACACTTTTACGAGTTTTATCTTTAAGATTATCTAATGAAAGAGTTTCCTTGGTGTAAAAAGTTGAAGTGGGGATAGTTCCAATTGATTTCGAATCATCGTTAGATGAAACAACCACTTCATCAATTTTTTCAGCATTTTCCTCTTTAATTTCACTCTTTGAAGTAATCTCTGTATCATTCTTAAGAATTTCAACTTTCCTACAAAGATCACATCTGTATTCCTTTGGAATTGATCTCTTTGTAGCATATCCCATACACTTTGAATGCTGCCATGTTTTACATTCATCACATTCAATCATCATACCTCCATTATCTGTTTCTTCATTATAATTCTCCTTATTAGCTCCACAAGGCGTACATCTAACTTCACCTTCATCAGCATCAGCGACATCAACGTCATCACCAGCATCACCAGCATCAGTAGCATCAGTTCCAGCAACAGAATCGATAGATCCACCTACAGACTTAGCTTCACTAGCAGTTTTCTGTTTCTTAACTTCAGCAACACTGTAGTAAACATCATCTTGTTGTTCCAACAAAGGGTGCTTCCCCTTATTGGTTCTAGCCGAACGTCTCTCAGACATTACAGTGGAATGTTAAACTATTCGATTCGATACAATGACACAAAAAACCAGATTATATCAGTCAGCACTTGTGTGATTTATTTATTGTTATCCGTTCTTCTTCCCTCTTCGATTGATGAGAATCTTTACTCGATTATTTCTCTCTACACCAACCAACACAAATAATTCACTATACCTGTATCTCAGAAATGGCACAGTCTTAACCAAAGAACCAATATAATTCTAATAGTAGTAGTTATAAAGAAGGATACAATTGGGAAACATGTTTGTATTCCAAAATTTTTTCCTTTGTAAGTGGCGCGCGTGTGCAGTCCCGACCCACCCCACAATGTTGGAGGAGATGATATAACCAGAGGAACCAAGCTGATACTGCTATAATAAAACCCAGAAAAAAAAGCTTCATACTAACAACGTAGCCCTAAAAATATACTGTTGATACTTCTTACCAACACTCGATTATTTTTATCGCTTTAAATTAACTTCTATATTACATCGATTTCATTCAAGTTCTTTTTATGTATGGCTGCAAAATTTTAATCTAGTTTTGTTTGTTGTATAAACTATTTAATTTTTTTTTTTTATATTCCTTGTTTATTGTTATTTATTTCGATTTCCTATAAAAATAATACATACTTTTCTTTCTTTATTATAAACCTTTAATTAATGCCATTAGATCGCGATCATCACCTAATACTTCTTCAACATCTGCCAATGCATTCTCACTAAAGAGTCCAGATTTAGTTGGTCTAAACCCTTCAGATACAGCTTCAATAATCGAGGCTCTTCTTCGTTTTTGCTTGGATGGAACGGCATTGGCTGCAGACAGTACCGATGATCTACGTCTTCCAGTATTTGTCGACCCACTACTGGAGCTGCCAACAGATGATTTTCTTCCTTGTTCTGAAACTGATTTTCTGATACGATTTCTTTCCATATTACTATTGTTATTGTTTGTAAGTGAATACCTTCTTTGATTATATTCATTGTTTGATTTGGATGTATGATTACTACCATATGTGGCAGCTGGGATGTGAATCAAATTTTGATGTAAAAGTGATTTATTTCTGAATGCACCAAGAGGAACCAGTTTCTTTTGAGCATTGAAATCTTTCCATATTTTGATATCATTTTCATCATCATCATCTAATTCAGATACGTTAAGAAGTTCATCAAGGCCTAAAGCATCATCATCGTCATCAAGCAACCCACCAGTGGATGATTTGAGAGATGAAATGTTACTTAAGTTGCTACTAGTAAGTACTTTATTTCCAGAATTTGCAGCATTGGTAATGTTACTAGAACCAGAATTAGATGAAGAAATTGTTCCAGCTGAAGCAGCGCCAGAGCCAGAATCATTAGAGGAAGCGGTAGCCCCTGAAACAGCAACAGAAGTACCTTTACCCCCTGATTTGTTCGAAAGTGACGAAGAAGTTGATAATGACGAGGAAGATGTAGTAATCTTTCTTGGAATTGCTCCCCTAGCTAAAGAAGATGAGACAGAGGCACCAGAAATCCCGGTTTGTAAACTTCTGGTACTTAATCCATCAATAATTCCAAATGGCTTACTTTCGAGTGCTACCCACGTACCTAATACCGGTGGCCTATAATCAGCAGTTCTAGATGATAAAACTTCTTTAGCCATTTTGCTTCCAGACTTAATCTTATTTGAAGTTGGAAGACTTAAATCAACATCTGTAGATTCACCGGAATCGTATTCAATATCCAGTGCGTTTCCTTCTTCATGATCGATAAACATCTTTTGATTACTTACTGCTCC
The DNA here is from genome assembly GCA_030578175.1 of Dujonia santamariae. NCBI lineage: Eukaryota > Fungi > Ascomycota > Pichiomycetes > Serinales > Debaryomycetaceae > Dujonia > Dujonia santamariae. Next base: position 35,750 of record JANIVZ010000082.1, on the reverse strand, counting down.
ACTTCCAACAGCCGCAGTAGCGGCTGCCATAGCAGCAGCTTCTCTAATTCTTCTTTTCTTGTCATCTTTTTCCATTTGTTTGAAAAGTTCTTCAACAATGACTTGTTCATCCAGATCGTCGACATAATCGTTATAATATCCATCAATGTATCCATCAACATTATCAGCTGCACCTCCTGCATTTCCATGACCACCTTCACCGGCATCTCTACCCTTTTCATCTGAAGACCCATCAGAGCTAAAGAAATAATTCCAAAGATAACTATCATCTTCCTCATCACTATTTGTAATTGAAATCCCATGTTTCTTCTTCTTTTTCTTCCCGTTCTTTGCCTTCTTTGGTTTCTTGATAATCGGTTCATTTATGCCTTCATCATTGCTATCACTTTTGAAATCTATGACCTCGAAATCATCTTCATCATCATCATCTTCATCATACTGTTCTCCGTATTCACTGCTGCTGCTTGCATATTGTATGACTTCATCATCATTATTATTATGAATCAGATTAAATGTGTCCATCAATGAATTTCTATCTTCGTCATCAAATCCATTATTTTCAAATTCATTAACTAAAAATTTCTCTTCTTCCTTTAAAAATGGATCATTCTCATCGTCTTCAATGGAGCCAAGCGAATTATTTCTGGTACCTCTTCCACTACCTCTTCCTCCACCCATTCCAGCTATTTCATCATCACCAAGGGTCATGAAATCATCATTATCAGCTTGTAATGTGGCCAAAAGTTCATTGTCATCAATTTCATAGTCTTCGTCAGAATTCAATTCTTCATCTTTAAATTTAGGAACTGGTAATTCATCAAAAAGACCAACAACGCCATCAACTCCATTAACTACAACATTTCCAACCATATCTCCAATATCTTCTCCAATATCTTCATCAGCAACAACCCCAGAAACAACAGAAACCATATCTTCATCACCATCAAAGCCGTTGCTATTTCCGGTATTCCCACTTGCTCCACCTTCTTCATCATCATCACCACCTTCTTCGTCGTCGTCGTTGTCGTCGTCTTCTTCTTCGTCGTCATCGATGGCATTGGCAGGTAAATCATCAAACTCAAACTTGAAATTTATATCCTCTGGTAAAACGACTTCAGATTTTCTCCTACCAATCTTGGGGGCAACACTACTCTTCCTTCGCTTTGAAGATACCTTTTTATGACCGGTTTGTTTATGATTCAAAGGTACATGTGTCTCACCGTCCAGATCAGAAAACAGATTCAGCTTCTTCGTCTTTGTCTTTGTCTTTGCTGGTTCTTGACTTCGTATCCCCTTGAATGCTCGCACAGCCTTCATTGATTTCTTCTTCCTCTCTGCCTGAAGCTTTACAAAATCAACATCCGAATCATCAGATGATGAATAATCATTCGAATCATTGTCATCTCCATCATCATCGTCATCGTCATCGTCATCACCACTGCCGTCCAGATCCTCATCATCAGAATCCCCAATGGCAGAACCACCTACAGCACCACCTTTCAACATTGAATAGAGATCATCGATACCAACCTCCTCGTCCTCATCCTCATCGTCTTCATCCGCACCAGCACCATTGTGTGCCCTTCTAAACCACTCCAATTTTCGTTTGTCACCCTCCTCGGAAACAGCAGTCAAGGACGAATCCGACCCATCGTCGTCATCATCGTCCCCCTTGTCATCATCGGAATCAGCAATGCTAAACCTCCTCGCTTGCGGTAGTCCCGCAAAATTCTTACCACCAATGTGCTTCCTCGTACTCTTTATCGTACTTTGCTTTCTAGGGCTCTTTCCCATTTACTTGTTTATTTATCGTGTAATATTATTATGTGGTGTATGTATCTATAAAATATTTGCATATCTTTGCAAACCCAACCTTTTATTTAAATGAACTTTCTTTAATGTCTCTTTCTTCTTACGATGAGCTTCCCCTATGTGTTCTAAAAACAAATACAAAAATGCTCTCTCTCTATATGAAAAGAGAAAAAAATATGATATATACAGGATAACCACAATACACCCCTAATAGTTATGCGATGAGATTTATTCCCAATGGAGATGAGATAAGCTTAAATGATAAGCTTAAAACAGGTTTAATACAAGTTTATTTTATTAAAACCAAGAAGCAGACGACTTAGTATGTTTAAATGAACACGTTGTGAAGGTCATAGTCAACATGTAATAATTTCCTTTAATTTTCCTTTTTTTTTCTTCTTTCCATGCCTTCTCCTATTTACAAATCTGTTTTCCATTCCACCTCACGTCACCTTGCTGCCCTATGAATTTCAGCGAGATGAGGTAGAGGCAACCACAATTTCTATACAATGATAACCTCATAACCTACATAATTTCAAAAGAAATAATAAAAATAGCAGTACAAGAGCCTTTCGATTTTTTTTTAAGTTGGATGTTTTTAGAAAGAGACGGATTCATCTCTTTCATCTCTTCTTCTGTTCTCTTACTCTCATTCCTCTTTTGAAATGGCTGCAAATTATTTTAAGCCACACTTGATTACATAGCAACAAATAAAACTATATTCTCGAGGCACTTGTTTTGAAAATATGACGCTTCGCTGGCGCCTGTCCGGCGGGAACGATTGCATCGAGCTTGGCTCCCTTTGGGAGACCTGATCTCTTTCTACAGGCAACTAGTATGATAGGAACCACCAGGGTTTTGCTTGCCATAAGCAAAAACTTAATGTAAAAAAAAGGAACACACGAATAAATACAAAATTGATTACTTCGGGTATGCACTAGCATGCGGTTTAAATAACCACAAGGTTGTACTACTTAAGTTTTCTAAATACCATCTTTTGGAACTATCTTGAAGCAAATAAATAATAAAAAAACACTTAACATTTTAACGTCTACAATTTATTGTTTTTCTAACTTTTTTTAATATATATTTGTTTCTGGTTTGTATTTCTTGGTTCATTATGAATATTCCTGTCTAAACCAACTATCTTTCTATGTATACACACAAATTTCTTCCCTTATTGATATTACTTTATCCTCCCCCCCCAAAAAAAGGCTAAAACAACAAAAAAGACTAAATAACAAAACTCTACCGTCACCTATTGACTGGTAAACTCTACTTACGTCTCCTTTTTATTCAAATTATCTCCCACTTCTTCACTTCCCCCGATATTTATTTATTTCTTGTCTGCTTCAGCAGTTAATCTGGCACTTAATTCAATTTGTTCCTTAATGGCCTTGGTTAAGTATTCGATCATAATGACATCTTGATTGTGAGCTCTGAACTTCTTTTCTAATTCTTCTAAATTAGAAAGACTTTGTGGACGGTTTAATAAATTGTTTGATAAAAGTCTTAATAAATCTAATGATGAATCATCATCTTCATTAGACCCTTGTCTTTGAGAAATGTATTGTAACAATTGTTCAATAGAAGCACTGACAGCTTGCAATTGTAAAGATAAATGCAGTAATTGTTGTTGGTTTTGATTTTGAGTTTCTTGTTGTTCTTGATTTACAATATAGTTTACTTGTTGACCACCTCTAATCTTGTTCAATGATAACTTTTCAGTAACAGACTTAGTGATAACTTGGTTTGGAATTGGGGTAAATACATACAGACTGGTGGTGTTAACAACCTTCCATCCAATTCTAGATTGTCCACTTTGTTGAGTACCAACAGTAGCTCCAATGTATGTGGTCAATTCTGGCATCTTTAATTCTGATTTGTCACGTGTTTCGAAATCAACGTTTAAGTAGATAGCTGGGTATGGGAAAGCTCTGTCAGAACCCTTTGAGAAAAAGTCATGGATTAAGGCAGTAGTTGAGTCTATTTGTTGAGACAGACCAAACCAACCCAATACGGATTCCTTTGGATGAGCCTTTTTGTACAATTGGTACATTTGCTTGTGAGTTTGTTCATCGATTGAGATTGAGTCACCAGTTTCAGTACATGTTACCATAAAGGCATCTCTGATTTCGAATTCACTACCGTCGTCACTTCTTAAACCTAATAAGGTACCAATGATTCTTTTATTTGAGTCTAATGATTGCTTTGAAAGGATTTCTAAGATTTGAAAGAGAGCTGAAGTATGGATCTTAACATTACATGGGGAGGCAGTTGAAGATGCAGCTGGAGCAGCAACATTTGGCCTTACTAAATGCATGAATGGGGTAGTAGCAACAGACATGATGATTGGCAATGATACCTCGGGTTTCCTGATGTCTTTTACTTTAAGAAAGGAGGATTCTTTTTTTTTTAAAGCAAGTTTTCACTTTTTTTATTTATTGTAGTGTGTCGCTCATTGAAAAATTTTTGATGAAAAAAATGGGTGTCGTGCGAGAACCGAGTGTTGCAATCCTTATAAAAAGTTGATCACATTTGGAGGAGGATTAGAACGGAGAGGAGAGAAGACGAGGAGTGGAAAAGAGGAGAGAAAAGGAGGAGGAGGAGGAGGAGGAGGAAAGAAAGGAAATTTATAAGATGGAGAATAAGGGGAAGTAGAAGACAATTGTACATGGAGATCTTCCATGTATATTTGAATAGTAAGTTGGGTAGTTATTGGGTCCGCTTCGAATTTTGAGAGAAGATGGGTGGTGATGTTGTGTACAGGAGGAATTTATATACAAGATTATCAAAAGATATTTGAACCAGAGACATTGACTCTATTGGATACCTTTTCTTTACAAAAATACATAATAATACACAAATATATATACATACATATATATATATATATATACAGGTATACAGTACACGGGAAGCTGCATTTTATTTCTTAACTAAAAGACTTTGTTAATGGCAAACTGGCTTTTTTCAGAGGAATACTTCCTCAATAACTACCCATCCAGGAAACAACTTACACTTCAACAGGATTTGAAAACAAGAGAGAGTATATATGATTTTACAATAAAATTAGGATCTGCCTTGAAATTGAATGGTAAAACTATTCTTGCTGCAACTGTGTATGTTGCAAGGTTTTATATGGAAGTACCTATAACTACATCCAAATATTTTGTGGTGTGTGCTGCAGTAACCATATCGTGCAAATTGCATGATAATTATAGACAACCAGATAAGATTGCCATGACTGCATGTCAGATTAAGAATCCAAATAAGAAGATAGATGAACAAAGTAGTGTATTTTGGAACTGGAGAGATCAATTATTATACAGAGAGGAGTTAATGCTCAAGACATTAAATTTTGATTTGAACCTAGACTTACCATACGAGTTGAGAGATAGATTAATAGAATTACCAGAATTTAACGAACAGGAAACAGATGCTGAAGAAGATGGCGAGGTAGAAAAGGATGTTAAAAGCTTGGTTGGGGAGATTGACGAAGAAGTAGAGGAAGAGGTATCTGAAAAACCTACTAAGCAATCACCTGATGCAGCTTTTTATAAACAAGGTAAAGACATTTTAAAGCAGGCCGTTTCTCTTATAGAAATCCTCGCGTCACTCCCTATTTTGGTTACATATAGCATTGATGCCTTCTTTGGTGCAGCATTAATAATGACCCTTTTTGAAAAATCTTTGGACCCTCTTCCAAAGGATTTCTTATTGAAAGTAGGTACCACAACCGAAGAAAGTTATAAGTGTTACAAGTATATAATCAAACTACTCAGAATAGGTACAGAGAGTAAGGATGTACAACTTATAAGTAACAAGGCGGCATCCAAGAAAGTTAAGTTCATTGAAAAAGATGAGTTTTTCAGATTGGCAAACACAAACTCATCATAATACACAAACTCATAAGAATGTTGGAATAGAGAGCAAAAGAAATCAACTGCTATTTTTCTTTTTCTTTTTTTGCTTCTTAGCTTGATCCAAATTTAATCTTTGTAGAGTTAAAAAATGGAATCGATTGATACCCTAATGGGTATGTTCTTCGAGGATAAAAGTTATGAGATCCTTGTCTTGTCTCCCAACATTTCTAAACTGGAATCAATTCCTTCACGATTAATTATGGCACTCACATTGTACCAAATTGGAAGGATTGAATCGGCAATAAGAGAGTTAGCAGTTACAGTTGAACTAGCACACGATGAAAGCGATAGAGCGATAATAGTAAAGTACCTTAAAAAGGCAATGGAATTAAGATCTACTAATTATCCAATTATTCTACCAATTCATTCCCAAGTTGAGAATTACATTCTGGGGAATGGACACATAGATGATTATTCTGTATCAAGACTTTGCAGCACTACCAAGGGTCTATGTGATATAGTATTACAAGATCTTTTAAATTATCAAGCCATCAAGAAGAATAGGAAATTTAAAATAGGACTTTTGAACAAACTTTTCTTAGCCATAAAACATTTTGTCCCATTGTATGTTTATGAGGATCTTTTAAAGCACCGAAACTTAATTGATTTATATATTAATGAAGAAGTTGCCTGTTACCCTGAAATTGACTATGTCAATGGAAGTACTAAAACCATTCTTGAAATGGTTTCTAGAATCTTATCGCAAAGAAAAACCTCGTCTAAGAATATATCACTTTCAATGTGTGGATTGGTTATTAAGCACCAGGTAATTAGAGGATTCTTTGCATATTTGGAGAATGATTTTGAAACAGCCACCGAAATATTTCTGTGGCTAGTAAATTTCTTTGAAGAAACTTCTACTGAATTGTTTAATAGAGATGAATACTTGTCCGGGGTGACCGAAAGGCTAGTTGGAATCTTACTTGGAGCTTGTCATTTGATGAAACCTCTGATGAAATATAATACCAGCACACTGTCAATATTGATAAATATTGCTCAAACATCTGAAAAAATGAATCTTATATCAGAATACGTATCTGGTAGACTATCTCATTATTTCATTGTTACTGGTGGGCTCTACGAAAGGCTATCTTTTGAAGAAGGTGTCAAAATTCAGGTTAACGATGACATTGAAGCTTTGCGACTTTCCCCGGAAAGATTAGATGATACACTTAGGAAATACATTATTGCAACTTCGATTGCAGCAAACGATGATCATTCGGTTATAAATATATACCAAAGAATTTTATGGGCTTTACTAATGTACGGAGGAATCCATTTAGAAACGTTTTGGTTTTTTAAATTCATCAGAGACTATATATTTATGAAATTAGAATTCAGTCCTATCATGTTACCAGATTCCACCAACCATAATGAATTCGACTTTAAGCCCCATAATATTGGTGATATTTTTGAAAAATATGAGAATGGTTTAGAGCTGCTTGAAAATTTAAATGGGCTTAAAAAGACCATTTACAAGGACAGACCTGTGCTGTTTTCAAATAATACAAATGATGACTGTTATTTTTTGATTCCACAGGTATTTCATTATGAAAACCAGTTGATATTTTCAGATCAATACTATGATGAATCAGTTCAAAATTTGACTAGCAGAGATTTTGTTTTATCGTCTATGAATATGCTTACCCCAAAGCGTAAAGTAAAGATTAAACTAGGAGATGATAGAGTTCAGGAAAAAATAAACAAAAGTAGAGATTTTATGGGGCTTTGGTTGGATTCGTTTCAGCAATATCACGGCCATGTCCCAGATGAAATTATTGAATTCTATGATTTGACTTCCATGGCCGACAAAGAAGAATAAATACTTACAACGATTAAACATAAGTAATGCATATACATACAATATATATTTTTTATGTGAACTTATAAGAAAATATCCATCCTGTGAATATATTATTCTTTACTTTTTCTTTCGATAGTATTTTGTTTTTTTCATTCTGTCATTAAGCTCTTCTTCCCCAAACTTCTTCATAGCTACTTGTTCCCTTTGTTTCTGGAATGACCTTTCTAATGAAGAAGAAAGTTCCAATACAGAAAAAAGTGAAGATGAAGTAGACTCCACCACCAATCCAAGAATTCTTCAAAATTGGAAATAACAAGCCAACTAAACCAGTAGCAAACCAATTACATGAAGTACCCCAACTTTGGGCAACAGCTTTAACTTTAGGCTGCGTAACCTCACTTACCAATAAAAATGGAATCGGACCCAAACCCATCGCAAAGGCAGTAATGTAGGTGAATGTTCCAATAATGGACAAAACTGCGCTGCTAAAAATGATTCCAAAGCCCATAATAGAAGACGCAATTCCCATAACAGTAACAGATCCCAACAATAAGGGTTTTCTTCCCAATTTATCAATTAATGGCGCACTACCAAATGTTACAACGACATTGACAATTGAAATAAGACAATTAATTGCAATTGCATAGTCTGGGAAAACTGAGATGAGTACTGAAACACCATAGAAAATAATGGAGTTAATACCACAAAATTGCTGTGCAATAAGAATTCCTGTCGATACAAGCCTTGAATTAAAGTATTCAGGGTCTTGTAAGTAAGACTTGAGGGTGATTGAATGCTGAGACACGGCGGCAACTTCAACTAATTCTTCATCAATCTCAGCGTCTGCGAATTCTTCAGATAACAAATCATCAGATTCACTGTTTGGGATACCATCACCATGGTGATGCTTCCACAGGTTTACTTCATTTCTAGCATGAATGTACTCGCCACCTCTAAGCTCATGCAAGATTCTGTATGCCTTACTGGTAAATCCATGGTTTAATAACCACATTGGACTTTCTTCAACATAAAAGAAAATTGCTACAAAATTAATAATTGACAATACTGATGCAGTCAAGAGTAAGTATCTCCAATTGTTATTATCACACCAGAATAATGCCAAACATTGCGTTAACAATATCCCCAAGTTCACGGACACCTGGTTCATAGAGCCCAAGAATCCCTTTATCTTTGCTGGTGCCACTTCATTAATGAACACTGGCCCAATGGCTAACGCTGCTCCTGCACCAATACCAGAGATAAACCTACCCAATAAGATTGCAGAAAACGAGTTTGCAAACCCGTTCAACGTTGAACCTACGAAGAATATACAGCAATGGCCCAACCCGGTCTTCTTTCTACCGATCTTATCGGCGATATGTCCAACAAAGAAAGATCCCAAAAGCCCACCCAACGAAAATATGGAATTGATGGCACCAACTTCTTCTGGTGACATAGGAATGCATTTAACGAATCCATGAGATCCAAACCAAGATCTTGAATATGGAACATTGGGGTTTGGCTGCAGAATACGACATGACATAACTCCCTCTGGAGAATTCAATTCTGCCATGTGATAACCAAATTGCAACGAACCAAGGCAAATAATTGCCACTGTGGCCAATAAATTTGGTGTCAATTCTCTAGGAAATGACATGGTAACAATAATACTTAGATGAAGTCGAGTTCAATATGTCCTTATCACAATTGCTTTCTTTTGAGAAAAGGGGTAGGGGTACAGGTTCATATCCTCTCAGGCTGATTCCTCAATCAGGGTATATGCAGGTTTTTTTTGCAGCCACTGGATAGTTAAAGTGCTACTTGGTTATCTATAAGGCATATCTTTCATTAATTTCATTATATATGGAGGTTCTCTAGTTTTTCTCTCCTTTTTGTAAAGTACATAGATTATACAAAGTCTTTTTTTTTTGATTTGCATTTATTCTTCGATTATTGGAAGAAAATTGCCAATAATCATCATTGGAATCCCAAAAACGTCTCTTTTTAAAGTCCACATACACCCAGTTCTAATTTTAACGTCAGGTTTGGGAGTCAATAATGTACATTCAGTCATGGTTGCACCAAGGAAATCACCAAAAGCGATTCTCAGAAATAATTGAAAGTACTCTAATACCAGCTTATCATCGAGAAGTTCAACAATAAACTTCTTTTTAGTAAGTAGCTCTTCTCTCGCCCATCCAGTCAATATGCAAAATTCATCTCCAACATACGCTATTTCTCCAGTTCTTCTCCATACAATAGTTGGCGTACCGCTAACGCGAATAAAATTATCGTAAGTGAGTAAAGTTCTTTGGAAACATTGTTCCATAAAGATTAAATCACCCTCTTTAAGAGAATTGGTACATGCAATAAATGAAGGACGATACAGCGCCATCGCCTCGGCCATTTTCACCAACATTTCTTTTGGAAATCTTTTCCTTAGGTATGCAATAAGTTGATGGTAACCAGGGGTATATGAAAAGGGTTTCGTTACCTTCTCATAAATCTCCTCAGGTTGCCTATAAGTTAAATTCAGGTTTTGATCACCGGTGGTAGATTTTTTATCATCATCTTCACCACCAATTTCCCCCATTACAAATGAAAGTTTCAGCTTTGTGTTTCTTTCGTGATACAATGCTGGATCACTTTTTTTCATTTCCTCTATTGCCATTATGACCTCGGGGAAGTTTTGAATATGTAACGTATCAATGGGTCCAAGGAAATATTGATTGATATTAACATCACATTTAACATAATCGCCATCCGTTCCATTCCCGTTCCCATTTCCATTTGAATCAGCGTTACCATTTTTATTGTATGCAATTTTAGTTGCAAGTTTAACACTATTTGTACCAATAGTCGAAGCCAAATCATTTTCACCTGGCGAAGGCGTACTGCTTCTTTCCATCAGATCAAGTGGACTTATATGGGACCTAGTTTGTGGCACTAATCCAGTCGCATTGACTACACCATTAGCAGAAATTTGATTATTATTAAATGGGTTGTCGACAGATCCCTTTGGATTGAACTGTGGTGACACCACAGGTGACACCATTGAAGTCGGAGTAGCTTCTGTAGAAGTAGAGTGATTCCCATGATGGAAATTATCTTGTAGAATCAGTGAAAGTGTCGAATATTCGAGATCTGCCGCTGACAGTAGAAAAGTTGTCTTTTTTAGTTTTGCAGGTTGCTGATGTAGATGTTGAGGGAGATGACGTAAAGGTGGAATTTGACCAGCAGCTGAAACCAGGTGTCGCATTCCAAACACCAGTGCTATGCCATCGGTTGTGGAACCATTATCGTGACTTCCTCCAACCAATGGAGGTAAGATCGAGATCCCTATTGAAGACAGGCTCGAAGCACCTGGATTAGTATCAGGAGCAAATCCAGAAGGTACAGTATGGTTATGTTGTAAAGGAATCGACTGAAGACGAGATGCCTGTTGTATAACTTCAGCAGGTACGTCAGCCAAGTATTTCTTCTTCTTTCTTGGTGCATCTTCACATGTTGCATCTAGTCCTCTTTGTACACATCTTTGACACGGACGACCAGTATCACAGGTCATATGTGCTTTATGACAATGGTTGCATGCCCTTTTCGTCTTTTTTCGTTTCTAGAGATAATTGTTAGTAAAGGTAATAATAAAGAAGAAAAAAAGAAAATAAAAAGAAAAAAATAGAATAATTAGCAGGAGGTTTAGTTCCTAAGCAAATTAGTTATATTATACGACTCTGTTGGAGTATATCCACCGAGGAGGGTCACATCAAACAAATTTTCACTGCATTCTTTTCTGTACAGTGTGCGGAGGGGCAGTATCATCTGCATGGTGGAGATAAATATCTTTCATTCTTTAATGTGTGGCATTTCGGCCTCAGTTTGTATGCATACTGTTCACGATACCACAGCTTATACACCAAGACATGGCAGCTTTTGTTGCTTGCAAGACACTTGCACTCAAGCAGTATGGCTGCGAGTACCTCCTCGAGCCCATGTGATGCGTCTCGTTTGACATGACACGGAAGACTAGCCAACACTAGTTCAATAACCATCCCACACACTAAAACCACTTCTAGTTTCCCCATCCCAAACCAGTCTACTCTGATCTTCTCCTTCTTTTTACTACCGTAATGTACTCACCGTTTGTGTTTCCTCGGACATCACTAACCAATGCTTATGCTACTAAATTGTATTTGAGGTGTCGCAACTATCTTAGTAGAATTCGTTAGAGAAAGTAAACTATATTACTCTTCCTTAAATTCACAACCAAGCTGCCAAACATGCAAGGTGTCCCACGCTCCAATAAAAAATGTCCTTCTCTTATATGAAATATAATTATCGAGATCAAACTGTTTTAGTACATTTTGTATTATTTACTATTGAATTTTTCCGAAGTGGGGGTTATTGTAGTCCGAACTTTTGAAATGTGCAGGAAAAAGCTCTTTTCACCCCTCCTATCATTTCCAAACCACCAAACATCCAACAACTTTCATTTAAAGCACATCATTCCTCCTCCTCCTCCACCTTCACCTTATCCTCTTTTTATTTGGTAAATATAAATATGAGTTAGTTTAATGGAATCACGAATATATAAAATTGTTCTTCCTTTCTTTTTTTTTTTTATTTTCTTGAGTACATGGTTCTTTCCATCACAAGTCGCTCCGCTGGCGCCTATCCGGCGAGGACAATTGCATTGAGCTTGTCTCCCTTCGGTCGCTTTTCTACCCCTACTGGTAGTAAGTAGTATCTCCTCGAAGAGGAGCAAAGCTCGATGCAATTACCCTCCCCGGGTAGGGGCCAGCGGAGCGTCTCGGTATTAACAATCTTTCATACATCAGAATCAACCCAATTCAATCATCCATCTCCGCCTCAGTTAACACCCCGTCCTACTTAACTAGAGACCAATCTTACTTTACTTTTAGCGTTAATTCATGGAGTTTAAGTTTTGCTTTTCAATTATGTTATTTTTATATATATATATGGAATAAGATTGTATTATAGATGTACGAAGAAATTTTGCACCCATTCTTCTTTTGAATTATTCTATATGCAGTACACTTACATCAGGTGGTAAAAGCCAACACGAAATGAATGAAATTAAAGATAATGAAGTAGAGCAAAGTGAAATTATCAATATTATAATGAATTAAAGGGGAATGTATATATTTTTGAAGTTGACTTTAGGGTCTTGTTGTAGTGTAAATTGATACATTGGATTCAAACCATATGGTTGCATATTGTCATTTTGTGCAGGACATTGATGTCCAGCAAATTCTTTTTCACTCACCACTTTGACACACCTGAAAAAAACTAGGAAAACCTATATGAAACAAGTGACTCTTCCCATAGTTTACCTACTAGTTTTGTATCACCTGATTAAATAAGTCGATATGTCATTACTTGAAAACTTCACCAAGATTTCCTTGGCCAACGCTTCATCTACTAAGATTGAAGCTGTCATTTCTGACGAAGAAAAGGCTTTAGCCTCCCAATTTGTTACTTTATCTTCCAGATTCTCCACTGAACCAGAATCTTTGGTTGCTTTCAACGAATCTTTAAAGACCAAAACTTTCGTTTCCGGTAACACTTTAACTTCTGCTGACTTAGAAGTTTTCCCTCACGTATTACCATTGGCTAAGGAATGGACTTCTGTTGAAGACTTAGCTAAGTTTAGACATGTCTTAAGATGGGTTGAATTATTACAATCAAGAATTGTTGATGTCCCAGCTGCTGATCAAGTTAAGATCGACTACGACGTCAAGCTTCCAAGAGAAATTAAGGAAAAGAAGAAGCCAGCTGCTGCTAAGGATGCTGCCAAGGATGCTGCTCCAGCTAAGGATTCTAAGAAGGACACCGCCGCTGCTGCTGCTCCAGCCGCTGCCGCTGGTGGTGAAATCACTGAAGAACAAAAGAAGGCTAACGCTGAAGCTGCTAAGGCTAAGAAGGCTGCCAAGGCCAAGGCTAAGGCCGAAGCTAACGCTAAGGCTCAAGCTGCTGCTGCCGCCGCCGCCGGTCCACCAACCCCAGCTATGATCGATTTCAGAGTTGGTTTCATTCAAAAGTGTGTTAAGCACCCAGATGCCGATTCCCTTTACATGTCTACCATTGACATGGGTGATGAAGAAGGTCCAAGAACCGTTTGTTCTGGTTTAGTTAAGTACATCCCATTAGAAGATATGCAAGAAAGATACGTTGTAACTATCGCTAACTTAAAGCCAGTTTCTATGAGAGGTGTTAAGTCCACCGCTATGGTTCTCTGTGCATCCAACCCTGAAATAGTTGAATTCGTCAACCCTCCTGCTGGTTCCAAGGCCGGTGACAAGCTTTTCTTTGAAGGTTTCAACGGTACCCCAGAAAAGCAATTAAACCCAAAGAAGAAGATTTGGGAAGCTATCCAACCAGGTTTCTCTACTAACGATAAATTCGAAGTTACTTACACTGCTGAAGGTAAGGAACCAGTTAGATTAGTCAACGCTAAGGGTGAATTATGTAAGAACTCAACTTTAGTTAAGGCCGATGTAAAATAGATTCACCAACTTCCCTCCACTCACATAATTCCCAAGTAAATACATAATAAACAATAAAAAGATAAATATATAAAACACTAAAAAAACACTTTCAAACCACACCGATAGTTTATTATCTAGTTGTACTCTTCATTGCTAGACATTTCGATAGTTGTGCTGACAGCAAATTTCTGTCAGGCTTTATCTATAAACGATTTCTACTATAAATAAATAAAGCACTGTTTACTTAATACTCCAACTGGGTTATATAGTAAATTGAATGATTTGTTATAGGTGAATAATGATTGGGTGCAAATCTATAAGCCGTATATATAATTTGACACAACACTGCGCACTACCGGCTTGAAAAAATATGCAGCCATTGAGAAATCTCATCGAGCATCTTTGCTAATACTGAACAGTAAGAAATTTCTTTTGCTAGGAACATCATTGACAGTTTGACGAACGGGGACTGAATTACTGAAGAATCGTAGTATAGGAATTTACAATGAAACTTCTTAAGCAATCGTTTGAGAAAGATAAGAGCGGATTGACGGTGTTAATCCCGCAAGATAAGGAAGATTTATGGCAGTTGTATAACCTTATTCAAAAGGGAGATGAAATAAAGTTATCAACCACAAGAAACGTCAAAAAGTCATCTGGTAGCGGTGGTAGTGCAAATGTTGGTGCTGGTGGAAAGTCAGAGAGAGTTAACTTGACTTTAAAGTTAACCGTGGAAGATATTGATTATACTCCATCTGACGATGTCTTAAGAGTTAGAGGAAAGACAGTCGACCAAAATGAGTTTGTTCCAATTAATAGTTACCACACCGCCGAGATTCAGTTGAACAAGCAATTTACGCTCTATAAATTGGAATGGGATGAAATAAGTTACGGTATAATTGTCAAGGCATGTTCCATTGAAGACAAGGCTGAAATTGGAGCAGTTGTTATGGAGGAAGGGGTTGCACACATATGTCTTATCACAGACAACATGACAGTTTTGAGAAACAAGATCGAGAAGCTGATTCCACGTAAGAGAAGAGGTGAAGGTGGTGGAGGGCAACACGATAAGGCATTGGACAAATTTTATGATATGATAACATCAACCATGTTGAGAAATTTTGATTACAGTAAATTGAAAGTCATTATATTGGCTTCTCCTGGTTTCACTGCCAATGCTCTTTACAAGCATCTCATGACTACCGCAGCAAGAGAAACATCTGCTTCTACTTCGTCTGCATCCACACCAGCTGCTGTTCTCCTTGCCAACAAGTCTAAATTTATTGTAGTGCATTCATCTACTGGGTACCTCCAAGGATTAGAGGAAGTATTGAAGGATCCATCAATTCAAAGTCAATTGAGAGACACTCAATTTGCAAGAGAAGCAATAATTTTTGACGAATTCCAAAGAACTTTGAACAACGATGATGATAAGGCTTGGTATGGACCATCTGAAGTAACAAAAGCTGTTGAAATGGGAGCAGTCAAATATCTCTTAATTACCGATACATTGTTCAGAAGTGACGATTTGGCAATTAGAAAGCATTACATAGATCTCGGTGAGCAAGTGAAGCAAACTGGTGGTGAAGTATTGATATTTTCTTCTTTGCATGAATCTGGTGAACAATTGAACCAATTAACTGGTGTAGCTGTGCTATTAAATTATCCAGTAGCTGATCTTGATGACGAAGAAGATGATGAATGATTCTACTAGGAACCTATTCCAAAAGACGTTGACATCGAATGTCTTCAGTCCAAGATATAATAACAAAGAGCGCAAAGAACCAAAAACTATTCCAAAGATTTAATAAAAATTAGTCTATTAATATTTACAATCAATTTATTTTATATACATGTAGTTTACAAGCCGCATCTGATCAAGATAATCTCGAAGAGACTTAGTTCGTTTGTTGTACAAGTTCCTGATATAAGGTAGGAATATCAAATGAATTAAGACAGGATTGCTTTTGTACCTTATTTGTTCCCCGTTGTCGATTTTTGTAGGGAAATGGTCGCCAGTAAGCGATAGCCTTACCCCAGTGATACAATTTAGATAAGTCTTGTACATTCTTACTCTCTAAATCTATTACCACGTTTGTCTCCTCATATAGCGAGGTCTTCACTTTTACTGAATTTCGGATTCTTAATCCCCATTTTATCAATGTACCAAATTGAACCACCTCGGGTCCAGATTAATAAATCTTGCGTAATACCCAAACTGATACCCAAGGATGCACCTCTTTTCACATTCTTCCATATTTGTACTTTACCCAAGTTCTTGTAGGCACCATAGACAGCACCCAGGATCATTGCAGCAGCTGTAGTATTCAAAAAATCGATTTGATCATTTCTTACATACCTATCAATTAAGTACTCCAACCCGAAAAAACCAGTAACAGCAAGAGAAACCTTTGTTGACTGAAGAAATGAATTTCTAATCCCATCCACAAGCATGACATAGTTTTTCTTTTTATGATAGAAGTACCAACCTCCAACTTTAGTTGGTAGTCTATGACCGTTTTCAGTCAAGTATCGCAATGAAGAAATTTTTATACCTTCATAGAAACCTTGAAATCCACCAACAGTGGCACCAAGTGTGGCTGTGACCATAAGTCTATCTTCTGGATATAAATGAAACCTTTGATTATCCAACGGATCAGAAGACATGGTAATTAGTATCGACAAGTACTCCCAGGTTGAAGTAGTACTAGTGCTGTGAATTTGGCTCTTTCAATAATTCCATATTGGTATTGAAAATTCCTGCAGGAAAGATCAGAAAGTTGGTTTACGAAGTTACTGTACAACCAGTCTACACCAGTTAC
The DNA here is from genome assembly GCA_030578175.1 of Dujonia santamariae. Classification (NCBI taxonomy): domain Eukaryota; kingdom Fungi; phylum Ascomycota; class Pichiomycetes; order Serinales; family Debaryomycetaceae; genus Dujonia; species Dujonia santamariae. Next base: position 18,880 of record JANIVZ010000082.1, on the reverse strand, counting down.
CCCTACCATCCTTCCTACTTTGTTAGCAATAAATGACTCAAGTAAGTAATTATCGTCTTATCGCATAAAGAAGCATCCTAGTGTAACTATCCCCGAAAGAAGTTTTTTGACTGGGAGGGTAAACCAAATCCATAACGCTGGCACAGTCAACTACATGGGAGAAGTTCGAATCTTTTGCACTCAAATACAAAAATGTTGCTTGAGAGAAGTTCACTCTTCTAGAGCAACAATTCTTTGGCTACAATTTTGTCAATAAAATAAACATCTATTCATCACAATACGGATATAAACCACTAATCAATAAATGAAGGAGAGAAAAATAAGTCCTTTTCAATTTTGATTAATTTCCCAAAAGATCACATTTATTGATCTAAGATTGACTTAACAAATTCAACATAGTCAACGTTACCGTCAGAAGTAACATTGACACCCTTTAATAATTCATCGACTTCAGAATCAGATAACTTTTCACCAATTGAAGTTAAAATGTATCTTAATTCACCAACACCGATGTATCCAGTTTGATCCTTGTCAAAGACTTGGAAACCTTTAATGTAGTCTTCTGGTAAACCTAATGGCTTAAAACCATCCGGTCTATTGATGATCTTGTGGTAAACTTCAAAATCAAACTCATTGGATTGGATTGAACTTTGTAAATCAGAAATTTCAGCTAAAGTTGGATTTTGTCCAACAGCTCTAAGTAAATCACCAAGATGTTCAACTGGGATCTTACCAGTACCTTTCTTATCGAAAAGAGCGAAAGCGTCTTTATAAGTTTTAATATTTTGAGACTAGATTAGTTAGTAAAAAAAAAAAAAAAATCTATTGAAATCATGTTATCGAGCTAGGAAGGGAAATCAGAAGTAAGAGAGGATTCATCTAAATAAAGAAATTATGACAGATAATAGCAAAATCATTGTCATAAACTCTCCTAAATGTTATCTGGGCTGAATCCGTTTGAAGGTAATTATATTCTCATATAACGCAAGACGATCCTCTGGCGCCTATCCGGCGAGGACAATTGCATTGAGCTCAGCTCTCTTTGGTCGAACATCGAGCTCCCCTGCAAGAAATTTGAACTAATTTTGAACAATATTCCTCAAAGTAAGAGATTTTCAGCGAGTCGATCCTCGAGGTCAATTAAATATCCTCTTCGGCCCCCACATGAATTCTCCTGTAAGTCAGAGCTCTCCGTACCCGTAGGGGAGAAAATCTCAATGCAATCGCCCTTCCCGGGAAGGGGCCCTAGCGCAGCGGTAGTAAATTGATAGAATTTAACATTTACCAATTGTGCCATAATTCCAAAATGACTTCAACATTTACACAATCCGTCCCTCTCTGACTAATAGATAATTCCCTCTCTTTCATCTCAATAAACCAAATCTTCATATAAATCCAGAATCACGTCATTAAACCAATATTATTCTCCGACCGACGTTACCTTTGATACATAGCCCCCGGTTGGTAGTAAAAAAAAATATCAACAAGGAAAAAGACCACCTACCACGTATCTGGCATAAACCTGGACTAAAAGTCCAAAGAAAACGCGTCAATTTTTAAATAAAGTAGTAGGAGAATCCTAAGACACCACAAATTTTCTTCTCATACATACCATTTGTATAATTTACAATTGTTGTTAAGTAAGAACTGTCCTTTTATGCTAATCGTATTGTATGTTGATCTCAACTTTTTTCTTTATTTTGGAAGGTAAACAAACAATGGTAGTGCGAATGCGAAAATGATTACAGACAGGATCGAGTGTGATCTGTCTATATATATATATATGTACGTAGAGAGAGAGGGTAAGACAAGAGAATGATGGTATGGATAGATAGAAAAGGCAGATGAACCTTAGAGAGCGATAATATGTGTATCATGATGTGAAGGGTTGGATTTTTGCAACTTTAAGAACTTTAAATACCGTATAGACTGTGGGTGGAATTGGCGTGGCTACTTATAACGTGTAAGTACAAATACAGATTCTTTAGTGGGATACCCGACCACTGAAATCCAACCAAAGGTAAAGATTTTATAGAGCATGTTTCTAGCTTGTATATTTAATTTAGTACATGGCATGTTATTTTGTATGTTACTATCATATATGTCAATGAATTGGCTGCAAACTATTTCATTCTATCGAATGTGATCAATCAATACCCCAAGTGACACCACTACACTAATCCTACTATAGTAATGACAAATACATAGACAAAGAATGTCTATATACCATTAAGTGACGGAAACAAAGATAGAAGGGAGCTAAGCTCAATGCAATTGAGCTGGCGGATAGATTATTGTGGAGTGACTTGCGGGAAGTTAGTAGATAATAAACGAGTACCGCTCCGCTAGGGCCCCTATGCGGGGAGGATGATTGCATCAAGCTTTGCTTCCCTTCGGAGAGAAAGTTACTACTAGTAATGCTAGAAGAACGACGAACTAAGGAACAAGAGCTCTACGTAGTTGTCCCTCTTCATTGAACTGAATTCACGTGACTATTTGAACTCAAATCAAAAACATATATCAACGCGTTTAGAGTGGAAAAAAACATGGAATAATATATGAATGCAAAATTTGATTTAAGTCCGATAATTATTTTAGATTAGAGATTAGTACTTATGTCCGATCCGAAACGTAGACGGACCAATGGTCTGGTGAATGTAAAATCAGAGGTTTTGAATAATTCTTCAATTACTACAGTTTCCAATGGATCATCACCTCATCTTGCTTCATCAGGTTCAGATTCGGGTTCAGGTTTAGGACAAGCAGATGAAAATGGGTTTAAACCTGGTTATATAATACATGTCAAAGTATGGAATTTCACAACATATACTTATGGTGAATTTAATCTTTCTCCTACTCTTAATATGATTATTGGACCAAATGGTACTGGTAAGTCTACATTAGTTTCCGCTATTTGCCTTGGTCTTGGTGGAAGAATTGATTTAATTAAACGTAAGAATTTGAAAAGTATGATAAAGTCTGGTTTCAACGAAAGCACTATTCAAATAATGTTAAAGGGGAAAGAACCAAATGTTAATCATCTTATTGAAAGGAAGTTTACCGAACGTGATTCCAAATGGAAAGTTAATAATCGCAAGTCGGATGAGAAATCTGTTAAAAAACTTGTTCAAAGTTTTAATATTCAGTTAGATAATCTTTGTCATTTTTTACCACAGGAAAGAGTAGCAGAGTTTGCAGGATTATCGCCAGAGAAATTACTTCTAGAGACTGAAAGAACTATCGGTGGTGGAAACTCTCTTCTTTCAATGCACGAGGACTTGATTCGTAACGATAACGAAAGAGAACAACTAAAGCTGAAGTTATCAACACAAGAGTCTCAGTATAAAGAACTCTTGGAAAGTAGAGATAGATTACAGGAGGATGCACAAAAATATAAAGATTACCAAGCGAAGACCAAAGATTTGGAAAATCACATAAAGTTAATTCCATATGCACAGATTCAAGATTTGAAACTTGAGCAGAAGCACTTAAAGAAGGAAAGAGACCGAGCTAAGAAGGCTCTTGAAAAATTTAGTCTTGATTCGAAGCCAATTGATGAGCAATTGACAGAGTTTAAGAAAATAGATAGAAAAGCCAGGGAAGATATGGACGCAATAGGAGCTGAAAAGATTGAAGCAAGTAAACAAATGACTACCTTGGTTCTGCTGACCACTACTCATAGAGAAAAAATCAAGGAACTTAAGCATTCTATTGGCCTTCTCAAGACCCGTTCTGCCAGAAAACTACAAGAGTTAGAGAATTTCAAAAAAGAAAGAGATGATTTAAAGTTAAAAATTGAAGCTGAATTTCCAGAATCGACTGCTTTAACTTTAGACAACGAAGATCATATTAATTCATTAAAGTTAGCAAGAGACTCGATTCACAATGAATTATCTGATGTGAAATCACAAATCGAAGAATTAGAATATTTGCTTCGTCCTAAGAAACAGCAATTTGAAAAGTATAAACAACAAAAGCAAGAACTCGAGCAAAGATTAACTTCCAATGACAAATTGGATGTAATAAGAAGAAATGTGGCATCAAATAGAAATGCTCTGTCTCATGATTTAATCATAAATTCACTTGAAGCACATAAACTACTTCGTACACAACATTCTAACCTTCAAGGGAAGTATTTTGAATGTCCTGTTGTCTCATGCGAAATTAAGGATAACAGGTACGCAAAATATATTGAAAAAATTATTGATAATAACACTCTTTGGGGGCTTTCATTCGACAAGAGACAGAATTATGATGAAATCAATAACATCGTCTTCAAAAAGTATAATGTCCCCATGAGAGTTACTAGTGCCCCAGCTAATAATTCAAGAATCAGACCGGAGTCCTTGAAAAATTTTGGATTTGATGGGTATCTTTCCGATTTTATTTCGGGTCCACCGCAAGTACTCAATATGTTAAACGAGGTTAGCAATTTGAACAATATACCAGTAAGTTTGAAGCCATTAACAGAGCAGCAATTAAATAAACTTTTAGAAGATGAAGAGGGTAAAGGTGGATACTTTAAAAAATTCCTTTCTGGTGATTCCCTTTTCACGATTGGAAAATCCAAGTATGGTAATAAACAACTTTTTTCATATCATGAAAAAGTTTGGCCTGCTTCATTCTTTCACTCTGACTCGAGTACTGTCACTGAGCATACAAAGCAACAAATAGAAGGGGAAATTCAAGCAATTAATAGAAATCTTCAAAGCATACTTGCTGAAGTGGAAACACATACTGACAAACTTAAAGAGCTAAAAGCCTCATCTAGGGAAATTGCTGATAAGCTCGATGGTACAACAAATCAAATTGAAGAAATACTAAAGTTGAAGAACTTGAAAAATACTCTTATTCAAAGATTAGAAAATAAGAATGAACAAATCAAGAAAGTAGAAAATGAGTCTAAAAGAGACCTTACTGATAAAATTCATCAGGTTGAGGCAAAGATTAGACAAAAGTTTCAACAGATTTCAGAAGTCGAATTAGAGATATCCAAACTTGCTTCTAAGATTTCAGATCTTTCAATCAAATATTGTCATTCCCAATTTTTCAGTTTAGAATGTGAAAATAAGGTCCTTACGGCAACGCATATTCTTGGTAGTCTTGACGAGTACAAGGAACAATTAAAGCAAAATTTCCTTGAGGCAAAGGCTAAGTATGATGAAATTAAAAAGAGTGATGCGGCAAAGAAGATCCAAGAACAGAGTGCTAATTACACTGCTGAAGAAAGGGTGGTTTTAGGTACTCTTGCTGCTCAATATGTTGATTCAAATACTCTTACCGAGATTATAATTCGAAATAGGATTAAATTAATCGAAGAAGAGCGTTCATTGATGAGTACTGCTGATCAATCATCTATGGAACTGCTTAGAAGAAAACTCCAAGAGATTGAATTTGCCGAGAGAGAAATTCCGATATTAAGATCCAAACTTCAACAACTAGACGAAAGAATTAATACCATTCAAAAGGCTTGGGAACCTCAATTAGAAGAATTGGTATTAAAGATATCGCAAACTTTCCGAGAAAGATTTACTTCAGTTGCAAGTGACGGACAGGTAGAAATTGGTAAAGCTGATAGATTTAAGGATTGGAAATTACAAATTTTAGTCAAATTTAGAGAAAATTCAGAATTGAAAATTCTTGACCATCAATCCCAATCTGGTGGTGAAAGAGCCGTCTCCACAATTTTCTTTATCATGTCACTTCAAGGATTAACGGATGCTCCATTTAGAGTGGTCGATGAAATTAATCAAGGTATGGACCCAAAGAATGAAAAGATGGCACATAGATACCTTGTTCATACAGCATGTACAGGTAATTCATCTCAATACTTTTTGGTCACACCTAAATTATTAACTGGTTTATATTACCATCCAAGTATGACGATTCACTGTATATACACTGATACAAAAAAAGAAGGTACCGAATCTAAACCAGTTGGATTTCTTGATTTTGCGAAAAGAAAATCAATCAGGGCATGAATTTCATATGAACCTATTACATAACTGCATATTACTGTTATTTAATTTATCTATATACATATATATACATTATAGGTCTCTATTGTTGTAAAGCTTTGTTACAGCGTCTAATTACATTTTCTTTACCTAGTAATTCCACTAGCACTGGAATAGTTAACCCAGACTTCCCACCTGCAAGCGCATATCTTAAAGACATGAAAATATCTTTTTGTGGGTAAGCCATGAGTTTGAAGATCTCAGATAAAGGTTTTGATTCAAAGTTTGGTAAAAATACTTTGAGTATAGACTTAGTCTTATCTATATCCAACTTCTTGTTGTTAATCTCCGTGTAATCGATTTCATCCTTGAAGAGGTATGAGTGCATGCTTTGCAAATCGTTAACTGTGGTGAGAGACGGACCAGCTTTCTCTAAACAGCGCGAGACATACTCAAGACTTATCTTGGGGTAAGTTTTATGAATTTTTGGATATATCTGTTCAACTATGGCTTGGAACTGTTCTGAATCTTGAAGTTTTCTTTGTAAATGACTTTTGTTAAAGAATTTTAACTTTTCGTCGGTTACTTTTGCATTGCCCTTGGTTAAATGATCCAATGAAAAAGATTCAATTAATTCGTTTAACGACATAACTTCAGTTGTGCTGACACCGGGTGTTAACCTTGGAGGAGACCACCCAAACAATGCAACAAAATTGGTAAGAGCTTCAGGTAAAATTCCCTGGTTATCTCTCATCAGTAGCACTCCAATATCACCAGATCTCTTGGAAAGTTTCTTATCTGATTTAGAAGTCAACAATGGGATATGTATGAAATGGGGTGGAGTCCATCCAAATGCGTCATACAAGGCAATGTGCTTCGGGGTGGAGGTAATCCATTCTTCACCACGGATTACATGTGTAATATTCATTAAATGATCGTCAACGACGTTAGCAAAATGATACGTAGGTAAACCATCGGATTTCATGATCACAAAATCATCATATCTTCGATCATGTTGATTGACTTGAGGTTGTAAATTCAATTCACCATGCGTCAAATCGACAAAAGGGGGATATTTTTCTGGAGATTTAAACCTAACAACATATTCAGAAGATAAAGATGAAGATCTCAGCGGCGTTGTAGGGTGATTGAGACAATGTCTGTCGTATGTGACAGTAGTTGGCGGTTTCAATTTCATTGCCGACGCCCTCAAACCATCTAGCCTTTCCTTTGAACAGTAACACTTGTATGCCTTGCCAGACTCAAGGAGTTGTGCAATGTACTTCTGGTATATTTCTTTTCTATCTGATTGTCTATATGGACCGGAATCCCTTTCAGTTCTAACATTTGGTCCTTCATCAATTTGAATTCCACACCATTTTAAGCTGTCATATATGTTTTGCTCTGCATCAGGGACCAATCTTTTTTGATCTGTATCTTCCAAACGCAAAATGAAAGTACCGCCGGTATTCTTGGCCAAGAGGTAATTATACAATGCCGTTCTTAATGAACCTAAATGCAAGTATCCAGTCGGGGACGGAGCAAATCTTGTTCTAACCGGATAATTTGGATGAATGGAGGAGGAAGAAGCCAATGTCGAGGCAGTAGTGTTTGAGTTCCTTCTAACTGAATAAAAACAAAGCTTGCTATTCGCAGGAAGCCCAAACCTAGGTATCATAGTTCCCTGCAGCCTATACATGTTAAACATATTATTAGTAACTGTATGTAAACATATATATATATATCTGTTTAACATAAAGATATCGTTATTTGGATCTGATACCTGTATATACCAATACAAAAACAAAGTGTCTCATCAACATCCTGTATATGAATTTTTCACTTTCACATACATTAGACGGGACCGATCAAAAAAGTTTTCTTTAACCAATTCAAAAGCTTATTATAAAAGTGAATAATATTTGGAAAATAACCTTCTTAAATGTCAAATATTCGCCCGTCAACGTCGTTGTCATTGAAAATGGATTCACAAATTTCTACACCCAGTGTTTCTGATTTGGCTAGATTTCAAATGCTCAAAGCAGTTAAAACTCAATTTTACATACACAAGTCCTTCGATATTCAATCAGATATGGAATTCTTACCCACTCTTCCTAATGAATATGATCACCACCAATATCATCATGTCAACCAACACTACAATAACTCTATTCCATCACATATTCTCCCAAAATCAAACATCTCATCGTCATCGCCTATAATGTCACCTTCTATGCAGTACGCGATGGTTGATTACAGTAATACATCAGGTTCATCACCACAAGTTCATAATGATCAACAATTATACACTCCAAAGACGAGAAACATGTATATGAATGGAGGTTCACCTAGAAGAACGGCTGCAAATAATATTAGTCTTAGAAAGCGAGTTGCATCAATGACCCCACCCACTGTACATCAACAAATACATCAACAACTACCAATTCAACAGCTGCAACAGCAGCAACAACCACCACCACCACAGCACCAACAACAACAACAACAACAACAACATTTTGGTGGTGGTATTCACATGGTTGATCCAAACCAATTAAAGCAACAAAGAGCAAATTTTAATAATGGTAGAAACTGGTAATAAGAATTAATCAAAATCAAACGGGATTAAAGCCGTTTCGACCGAGACGTCCATGAAATATAGGGTGGCCCTTAACCTGACACCTTTAATACTTCCGAATCGAATAGTCATCAAATTCTCGCCTCGCCACCTGCTGTTTGCCCCGGCCGGTAATTTTCACTTCTCCGTGTTCATTTAAAAATATTCGTGGTGTAAATAATATCGCCTCCAAACTATATAAAAAAATGGCTGCAAACTTGCTACAATAATAAACTCTTCTCTTCGGGGCAGGGCACGTGACTCGATGGCAAAATTAATTAAGAAACTATTTAAATCCTCCTTAAACCATTTGCATTTATAGAATTAATACATAAAAGTTAAAATAATATAAAACATATTAGACAAACAGTCAAACACACAAACAGACAGACAGAATAATAAGATCATTGATCAGCAATTATGTCTAAAGATCAAGATAAATCAAACAACAGAGACGAAGATTATGAGAATCTTTTGAACAATATTGATGGGATCAGCAAGAATGTTATATCAATTGCCAAATCACTTTTCAATATTACTTCAAGTAAGCTTGATGATATTCAAGTAAAGTCAAAGGAATTCATTGATGAATTGCATCCATTGGATTATGAAGAAGTTCAAAAGCGTACCGAGTATTTGAGGAAAACTATTGATGAAAGGAAAGCTGAAGTTGAGAAATATTTCCCTCGTCCTTATCAATCAAGAGATCCGGTTACCATTGCCAATGAGCAACCACCACAGTATGAACAACAACAAGATAACTTCCCTGTATTTGATGAATTTGACTGGGATCATCGTATTATCCACCCATTCTTCTCTAGGCATTCACAAAAGAGTGGTCAGACTCCATTTGGTTACTATTCTAAGACTCCAAACTCCGCTATTTATAAGGACTGTTTAGATAGAAATGGTGAATCTGTTTGGGATTCTGAGGGTTATTGGAGATGTTTATTCCCCAATGCTCAAGTTCCACCATCATTCTTAAAGATCAAGGAAAATAGATTCCCAGATAAGATTTTAACCAAGGAAGATTTCTTTGCAGCCGTCAAGGTAGCTGAAGGTGCAGCAGAACCAAAAAACTCAGAACTACAAACATCTTCACCATCATTATCTGGTGTTTTCAATTTTGGTTCAAAGGGCATCTTTTTCAAGGAACTCTCCGATTATCTTAATTGGAAGGCTACTGAAATTCCACCCGAATCACGTAGAAGAAGAAATCACAGATGGTGTCACAATCGTGGATGGGGTAATTCATCGGAACCTGTTTCCAAGCCAGCTCCTGCTATTGTACCCGCTGCAACCAACTCTCCAGTTTTAGAAGCTACTAGGGAACTTGAAAGCCCCGATCCAGAGAACAAAATGATTTCTTACTCGGTTCTGTCGTACTATAGTTCAGATGATGAAACTAATCAAGTTACGTTGAACGAAACGAGACAAGAATTCTTTAAGGATGGGTCTGTTAAGAAGAAGACAATTACTAAGTCAAGACCAAATAACGAAACAGCCTGGCGTGATGTCAGCGAAACCAATGAAACCTTACCAAAGATTAATGAAGCGCAAACTTCAAGATCTGGATGGTTTTGGAATGACAAGAAATAGAAGGAATAAGTATAAGAAATGGGTTTAGCGGATTGAGATTTTTTTTTTTTTAATTATTATGTTTAAGTTAGTTTTATGTGTGATCGGATTCATTAAGAGTCCACCTTGTGTATATATTATCTACATATCTGAATACTATTGTTTGTTTTAGATAACTTATCTGTAAGTCTTTAACAAAAATCAATGGCGGTATCTTCTTGGTAATGTGGTGCGCAGTTTTGTGTAACCATCATGGCTAATCTCGCACTAAAATATAACTATCAATAATCTCAATTAGACTAATTACGATAATATACAATTGCCCTCCTTAGATTGTCGTACCGAGAGTAGAACACGAATAGATTCGGAAAGTATGAATCCATTGAATAAAATTATATTTCTTTCGTTGTTTTTAGCCAGTGGCTTTTTGCTTATCTTGCTTGCATGCGCTTTATTTAACAACTGGAGGCCCTTGTGGGTGATAGGGATCTTCTTAATTGCTCCTTTACCAAATATAATTGCACAGCTGATTGAGAATCACAGAGATGATTTCTTAACGTTTTCCAATGATCAAGGTAATGCTCCAAGTGCCTTAAAGGAATTTTGCCAGCACTTTACTGGGTTCCTCATTGTCAGTGGGGTAGCATTACCATTAACATTTTTCCATTCAAACCTTATAGATTTAGGTGCTACCGTTATGAGTATAGTTGGTGGGTTGGTTGTATACATTGATATTATTGTCTTTATATGGTTTTTCAGTGAAGAAGAAGAAGAAAATGATGATTTCAATTTTTGAATAATACCCACTCAATTTTCTACTGTGTCATCAACATTCATTTCTACAACTTCTTTTTCATACTCTTTATGCATTTCAAAATAGACAAAATAATCAGAAATGACCAAAATTAGAGATAATCAGATGCAATCGAATAAATATTAGCAATCAACTTTAAACTTGTAAGATTCTCCTTTATTTATCATATACAATACCATATCAATTACTCCTCGCCAGAAGCCATCGGCTCGGATATAGAGAACGTGAATGATTCTTTGGTAAAGGATTTCTTAGGTAACCTAACAAGGAAGGAAACCCTGAAAAATAGTTTTCCTTCAGCCATCTTATAACAAGTAAATAAATCTTCCATATAATATTATACATGAGTGGGTTTCTTTAATAAACCTCCTTTTTTTCATCATTCTACAAATCTCTTTCTTACACAATTTTACAAATTTATATATTTACCGAGATGCCCATCTAATTCAAAACTATTAGTAATACAATTAAAATTACTGTTAGCACACAAATTGTCACTAAGCTGCCGTTTTCTTTACACAACTTTTGGAAATTTTTTAACCTATTTTGTGCTTGACCCAATCTTGTGTATGCTCTATCTACTCCACTTTCTAAATCATTCAACAATATAATATGCTCATCCAATTCTTCGTTTATATTTAGTCCCATTTGATGTTGTCTCCTTACCGAATCCAGCAAGAAACCTAAATCGTTGTCTTGTTCTAAAATCTGTTGTTGATGCTGCGCAAATATTTGCTGATTTGATAAAGCATCAAAGGACGAGGCGATTGAAGAAGTATCCGTCAAATCACCAGCTTGTCCGTCTTCGCTGTCCGTGTATGGTTTAAAATGGCTTGCTCCGTTCATCAACTGCTGTCTTGCTGCCAAATCTTCCGGATCATCTTCAATCAAGTTATCTTTAAATCTCACCAGTTTGATTCCACCATTGCTCAGGACCAAGGTCACCGGTCTCGGAAGATCACTGGGATGGAATCTATACTCAGACACATCAATGTAAGAGTCGTTACGCAACTGAGCAATATGTGAGGCATATGTCTCAACCAATGAATTAAATCTAGCCAAGCTGGATTATGGTTAGTATCTTTGCAAAAACAAAAAATTTATTCCACTTGTATTCTGGCATCTTTTACTACGTACATTTTTTCATAATCTTCCGTCGACAATCCCTCGTTTATCTCCTTCGTGAAATCCTCTTCAAAATACTTCATTACTCTCAGAATCTTCTCTAACTGATTGATAAGATCAAGATTGTCGTTTGACGAAGGTGTTAATTGAAGTACAGAGATCATTCTATCTCTCTCTTCAACCTCCAACTCCAACTCATCCTGAAAAGAATGTATTCTAGATAAGGATTTATCGAGGTCCTTCACTGTCATATTCTTAGTTTAAAAGACTCTCCTGTATGATGATGTTACTACTAGGAGGCAATTTAAATTTGAGTACGGGGTATGGATTATCAAAATCTAATATACGACTGCAGGTAGTCGCACCTTAAAATGACCAACCTACACACCTCTATCACCTAACAAATCACCAACAACTACCATCTACAACAAACTAAAGCTCCTAAAGCAATCCGCATTTCACAGTGTTATAATCCAACTCTTGAACAATCAAACCCAGAATAAAAGATGCTGATTATTGTCTTTAAAATATACAATCTAATTAAGTATTCAAATTGTTAACATCTCTATCAACAAACAATGAGCTTAACTTCCATTTGGAACTTATAACTCCCGATTAGGCTAAAAGTAACTCCCCACGGGAAAAAAGCTTTATGCAATCGTCCTTGCAGGATAGGTGCCAGCGGAACGTCTTGCTTAGGGTAATTATTACTTGATTAATTCTTATAAATGGTAACCGCTCCGCTAGGGCCCCTATCTGGAGAGGACGATTGCATCGAGCTTTGTTCCCTTTGGGAATTTACTTCCAGTAGGGTTAGAAGGAAGACCGAAGGGATCTGAGCTCAATGCAATTGTCCTCGCCGGTTAGGCGCCAGCGGAGCGTCTTGCTTAGGGTAATTATTACTGAATTTGTATATATAATCTCGTACACCTTCACCTGTCCCAAAAAGAAACTAACATTGTTTAATGTACTTATCAGAAGAGAAGATTTTTTTACGTTTAAAGATAATATCTGAGGTATAATGAATTGAGTTTGCTATATATATATATATCTATGTGAAAATTATTAAAGAAATAAAGCAAAAAATGACAATTGTTTTTTATTTGATGAATGGGATAAATGGTGTTCATAAATATATGTGGAATATGATTTTAAGTGATTTTGGTGGTGGGGATTTGGGTTGCGCCAGCACAACCTGTTTCCAAAGTGTTATAATATAACGGTGGTAAGTTATTTATGTAATTTCCTTGTATGGAGACGTTCTATATAGTTTACCTCCTTGAAAAAGATTGATTTTATATGTATTGTTAGCTGAGCTTTCTTGTATTGACGAAATGAATGATTCCAATTCATCCTCGATGAAATTCGTCTCCGATATCACCAAGGCTTCAACACACTCTATCATGTCAGCTAAATTGCCCACAGTGGATGAGCCAATTCTAATTTTATTCTGGAACCTGTCGTGGCCACTGGTCGGTGATATGGATAACGCACCCTGGTTCCTTCTTGCTAGCAAACCTTGGTTCTTCCTCGGCGGTGAGTCCAAGAAAATAGACGTATCTGCTGTATGCGTAGACTCTTGGTCGCCTTCCGTACTTTCTATATCAGTGTTGGAATAGTCCCAGATATCATCAACATACGACAGATCAGCAGTGATCTTCTGTGTCGGAGTTGGTTCCTTGTTCTCAAACATCTCAATTCTGCTTTTGATTGACAGAGAAGAAGTACTTGCTTTAATTGACTTCTTATTCTTATTCATCTTCTTCTTGGAGTTGGTGCGCTTAGTGGGACCAGACGCTATATCAAAGCCATCACCCAAGCCATCCAACTGACTAAATAAATCTTTTCTTCTTGCTGAACCCATACCAAATAATAATAGCTAGCAGGAGTATGTTTCAAGAAGAAAAAAAGAAAGTAATAACTATCTCCTTCCAATATAGATTATGATAATACAGAAAACCCAAACCGATGGGGTTTTTCTTTTTACGAAATGGTGCATATTGGTCGCCTCAAGTACCATCAAATCGCGTTCCATTCGCGCGTTTAAAAATAGGTTGCAGCCAAAATAGCTGCCGACACCCTGAAAAATTCGCGTATAAAATGGCATTTATAAGCCGGGACTGCTGGAACTGCTGGAACTGCTGGGGCCCCTGGCGTCTGCTGGCGCACCCCTTCACCAAAAAAAAAAACTGGTCGTCTCAATTAAGGCAAATTACCAATCAATATTCTCTACAGAAATTGCTAGCCTCTCTGGTAAAATACATTTCAATACTATTTTGTTCGTGTAAACAAATAAATATGGCATGGCATACACTAACTTAAAAAATAATCACATTGTATAATAGGCGTACGTATGCAAGCTTAATTAGACGGTGGGTGGCTCTAATCTAAGCGAAAATTCGAAATGGTAACTCCGACTTGATCTCAAGAATGAGCTGTTATGGTATTTCTCAATGTGTCGCCAAACCATTAGCTTTCAACAATAGGCATAGGCTGACAACAAAGCTAACAACACCTTTTTTTTTTCTTTCTCAGGTACACCAATACTGTCTGTACTGAAACAAAGTTCAAAACAAACGCACAAAACCTATCCTTAATTCTACACCTCCCAGATGATCTCATGTTCCACCTCCACCTGTTCAGTTTGTCCTGTCGTCTCATTTCTAGATTGACGATATATCTCACTTTTATGTACCGTTTACTCCATTGGGACATTTAGAAAACAACTGATAAGCTGTAACACACCAAAGTAGAAAAACCCACTGGGTTTGACGAAATCCAATCCAAAAGGAACAACCCATTTATTTGCCAACGAATGTATAGAAGTAGTATACATACATGGTGTCTGCACGGTACATAATCTCTTTTCTACAAACTTTTTGTTGACTCTTTAACATTATATCTCCACATTGACTTGCGTCATATCTGCAACCCAAATAAAAAGAAATATTTGGCTGCGAAAAATCAATCTAACCTCGAAATTTTCTTCTTAACCACTTTCATTGTCAAAATAATGATATTCAATTAATTTTAAATGGTAACCGCTCCGCTAGGGCCCCTATCCGGGGAGGACTATTGCATCTAGCTTTGTTCCCTACAGGTATTAGTTTCAATAGGGTTAGAAGAACGACCGAAGGGAACTGAGCTCAATGCAATTGTCCTCGCCGGATAGGCGCCAGCGGAGCGTCTTGCGAGAAGTTGTGATACTTGATTAATTTTTTTTTAAATGGTAACCGCTCCGCTAGGACCCCTATCCGGGGAGGACGATTGCATCGAGCTTGGTTCCCTACGGGAATTACTTCAGATAAGGTTAGGAAAGAACGACTAAAGAGAGCCATGGGTGTTCAATGTAATTATCCTGGGTTAGATAGGGGCCCCCAGCGGGTAATCATACAACGAATAATAATGGCTATGCGATAAAAGTTTGTATGTATCCACTTGACGGAAATTTCCGCAATATTTGAGCAATTATGACCTATTATGGCTATAGGATTTTGGGTTAATAATTATAAGATGTTATTTTACTTATTTTGTAGAATGGGTTTGAATTATTGTGGTTAAATTGTGATAATCTTAATCTCCGCGGAGGTTCCACGGAAGATAAGAGAATTCCTAAAATAATGCAGCTGTATTTGAACAAAAGACATGAAAAAAAAGTTGGAAAATTGGGGAAACAACTGTTAAGAATAATTCAAATGTGATCTATGGACTTGGTTGTTCATTGATAGTATGATCTTTGATATAACTGGTTGTAGATCGAGTTTTCAGCTTCTTTAGGGTGTAAAAATGCATAGTGATGTGTCAACCTTAATTGCTAGTATACCTGCATGTATGGTTATCGCATTGAGACCCCCGCTTTATCGGATCTAGTACAGCGAGGTACAGCAGAACTGGTCACACTATCTTATCAGCAACGCTTTGCCTCGTAAAGAATTTAGGATATATAAAGGGCAAGGAATATCCTCTTGGTTTTAACAATTTCTTAAATAAGATTTTTCTTTTTTCTAACAATCTTTCTTAATTAACTCCTCTCTACCAAAAAAGGAATAAAAAGGTACTTTCTTTAAATAAGTACTACATATAGTCGACAAAGCAAAGTCTTCCCCCACGCACTCATTCAATCAATTGAGTTACACAAATATCCACGTTGAATTATTATTAGTCATAATTCATTAAATTATTATAAGTACTTGAAAACAACCAAGTGTTATTTATTTAAAATCTGTTAAATACATTAAGCCAAAAACAAAAAAAATCAAATTAAATATGACTTCTGAACTGGAAATCTCTAAAAAGGTCTGTGTCTTCTGTGGTTCTGGGTTTGGGAAAAAGGACTCATACGCTCAAGATGCCACTCTGTTAGGTGAAAAAATCGCTGAAAAGGGCTGGGGTTTGGTCTACGGTGGTGGATCAACCGGTCTCATGGGTGCTGTTGCCCGTGGATGTGCCACTTCTGGTGGTTACGTTCACGGTATAATTCCTGAAGCATTGATTGCTAGGGAAAGAACCACTGAAGATGCCCTCAACGCAAAGCTTAAGGAATCAATTGATAACCACGATGGTTCCACTCCAATCCCAGATTCAAAGGAATACGGTAAGACTACCTTAGTCAAGGATATGCACACCAGAAAGAGAATGATGGGAGAAGAAGCAGATGCCTTCGTTGCATTACCAGGTGGATACGGTACTTTAGAAGAATTAATGGAAGTTGTTACTTGGTTTCAATTATCCATCCACAACAAGCCAATTGTTATCTACAATGCAAATGGATTCTACGACAATTTTTTAAAGTTCATTGAAGATGCAGTTGAGTCTGGTTTTGTTTCTGAAAAGAATGGTGAAATTATCAAGGTTGCCAACACCGTTGAAGAAGTATTAAGTGCAATTGAAAACTATAAGATCCCAGATGGTAGATTTAACTTAAACTGGAAAGATGCTTAAACAAAATGAACTTTTTTTATTTTTCTGAAAAACTAGAAAAGTCATACAATAATAAAAAACAGGAAAATGGATAAAAGGCCCAAATAAAGTTATTCTCATTAGAAATAAAAATGCTTTAATTGGAATTAAACAGAGAATTATCAAAATCATTATATTTAAAGAGTATTTTTATAGATTAGTAATACACATAAAATTTATAGAAATATACTATGTAGAATATCTTAATCAAGATAATTGAAGTATCCCAATTGAAGCAACTTTTATTTCATATAAGTGACCCTATTGAAGTAATGGGCGAGAGAATTTATAAATTGAGTATCACAACTCATCGAAAGTCGCTCCGCTGGCGCCTATCCGGCGAGGACAATTGCATTGAGCTCAGCTCCCTTCGGTCGTTCTTTTAGTCTTATTGGAAATATTTACCGAAGGGAACGAAGCTCGATGCACTCGTCCTCCCCGGATAGGGGCCCTAGCGGAGCGGTAATGAAAGGCGTTCTTCTGAAGGAAACTATGGTTGATAAGCAAGTTGATCTAGCGGATACAAATATGTTAAAAAAAAACTTTTACTCCTCAATAAGAATAGCATTGGTGGAAATAGGTTTTAATTGTATTTTCTACACTTAAACTTCGTTTAGTTCTGTTCTGTTTTTATTAAAAGATTCTTAATAAATAAATACTAGTTATATAAAGTCTAAGAAGGATTAATTTAATGAGGATTATAGTCATTTACATCTTCTTCATCATGAACATGGAATAAATCTTCAAATTCATCATTTGGAATTTCAACTTCACTTAATAAACCAGTTGAAACATCATACATCATACCCCAAACTTCAATAGTTTTGTTTTTCAAAGCAGCCAGTGCTGAAGGGTGTCTTTTCAAGGCTAATACCGACAGAACAACGTTCAATTCAGCCAATTTTCTTGCCTTTGCCTTTGGATCATCGCTAAATTCGTTCAATGCCTTTAAGTTTGCGGCACGAATATGTCTAATTGGGTTTAACCATAAATCTAACACACCTCCAATTTTTTTGGAAGAAAGAGAAGCCCAAACTCCTCCACAGTCAGTATGCCCACAGACAACAATCTTACGAACCTTCAAAACGTCAACGGCGAATTGAATCACACCCTGTGAAGAGATATCGTTACTGTTGACAATGTTGGCAATATTTCTGTGAGTGAAGATTTCACCTGGGAGAGTAGCAAGACAAGATTCACCAGCTCTGGAGTCACTACACCCAATCCACAAAGTGTGTGGAGATTGGCCCTTACCGTTCAAGGCAAAAACCTCAGGAGAGTGGTTGTGGTTCATAGAGTCGACAAAGAACTTGTTGTTGTTGAGGTAGTCTTGCATGGTAGACTCCTTCAGTAACAGGAACGGGTAGTTCGAGGTCTTTTGGTGCTGGAATGGCTTGGTAGTTGATTCAACATTATCTTCAGGAGAAGTGATCAAGTCAGATTCATGATCGTGCTCCAACTGGTAGTGGAGAATGTTTTCTCTACCCATTTTGATTGCTGAGGTGTGAATGTGTTGTCTAAGGACAGTCAGACTGATAGTGCCTAAGTGTGGAGGAGTTCTTCTAACGAGATTGGAAAGGGTATTCACCTTAACAGTCACAGAAGAGATTGGTGTCTAGGATAGCAGGCGGGACGGAGCTCTACCTTTCTATGCTTTTACTTAGCAGCACAACGTGTATGTTGCTGTGTTTGCTTTTCTTCCTGATACAAAGAAGAAGAGTATAAAAGATTTAGCAACTAATTTAGTTCAATTAATTCGCTATGATGTTTTTCCGCAGAATTCGGGGGGGTTGCTTCTGCTGGGGGTGGGAGGACACTAGTCTTTTTTTTTTT